>PVKM010012149.1:0-32074 GCA_004027735.1 Carollia perspicillata | reverse complement strand
AGCTGAACCACCTGGGCATCCGCTGGGCAGTCAGGGCCATTTTTCTTAAAGTAGCCTACAAAGAATGTGCATAGCCATTCAAAAAGAGAGACGTACTTCACTTTGTTTAACGTTTAATGTTTAACACAATATTCAAACAATTAAAAGATCAACTGAAAACTTTTAGATGACTAAAGAAGTTTAAGCACAAGAAAAGCCAAAACTAAGATTCATATTTACAAACCAAAAGAACTTCTGAACTTGAAAAATACATGTTTTACAATTAAAAACAAAATCATTGGTGTAAGAAAAATATTTAAAACAAAAATCTGTAAATGTTCAAATTATTGCTGAACTGAATAATCTGTTAATTTAATAATTTAAAGAAAATAAGGTGATGTAATATCTTGAAATTTGGTTTGAAGGACATTTAAGAAACAGACTATTATGAAAACAACACTGAATTATTCAAATGCCCTTTATGTACATACAGCTGACCCTTAAACATGGGAGTTAAGGGCCCCATGCTCCCCGACACCTGCAGTCAAAAATCCAAGTTTTGATTCCCCCAAAACTTAGCTACTAATAGTCAAATACTGAACAGAAGAAGCCTTATCAATAACATAAACAGTTGATAAACAAATACTTGGTATGTTTTATATAGTGTAGTCTTACAATAAAGTTGGGGAAATGAAAATGTTATTAAGAAAATCCATTTACAGTACTGTACTGTATTTATCAATATCATAAGTTTACATGATGAACTGTTAGTACTTGCATCAATTCCTGCCTTACATGATACAAAACATTGTAGATGTTACATGCATTACTAATAGTAGACATCAAAAATAGAAAGATAACATGGAAAAGAAACTCGCATTTATTAATAGGTATAACAATTCATGTACTGATAACAAAGAAGCACCAATATAATTGCTTCATGGTTATCAATTTGCCTAGTGTAATCAATATGATTGCTTTCATATGATAACCTATACACTATGAAAAATAGTTATACATTTTTATGGCATACAGTATTAGTGATGTTCGTAATACAGTGTTGGAAACATTGTTATCCTTTAAAATAACCACATACCTGTGATGAGACGCAGTTTCTACAATCATTGGCGAGAGGGAGGGAGGGAAGGAGGGGAAACAAAGGAAGAAGAGAAGGAGAGACAGAGAGGGAGGGGGAGATACTTTACGGTAATGTAATTCTTTGAAAGAAGTTATAAAACAGTGACAAAACTAACACATTATTAATTTCATATTAAATATTATCCACCCTATGGCTATGTAAAGATAGGCTACCTGCCTCCATACAAGTCTTACGAATGATGTTCTACATGATGAATACTTAGGCAGTGACGATAAAACAAAAATGTCTCAGAGAGTTCTTGTCAGTTCGTACATTTTCACACAAAGACACACACCCATACATAACAGGCAAGTTTATTAACTGCACGGCATGAAGATTATTTACTATTCATTAGTGGAAGTGGGGCATCAGTAAAGGTCCTCCTCATCATCTTCACGTTGAGGAGGAAGAAGAGGGTTGGTCTTGCTGCCTCGGGGGAGGCAGATGCTGAAGAGGTGGAGGAGATAGAAGGGGAGGCAGGAGTGGTAGGCACATTGGTGTAACTTTATGGAAATACATTGTAATTTCTGTCTGATGATACTACTTTTTCACCTCCAACATTGTTTCCACATGGTACCAATCCTTCCCCCATTGTTTGCTCTAGTTTCAATGCCTGCATCATAGAAGGGTCCATGTCGTAAACTAAGTCCAAAGCAGCCCTGGCTGGTGTGGCTCAGTGAACTGAGTGCCGGCCTGTGAATCAAAGGGTCACAGGTTCAATTCCCAGTCAGGGAACATGCCTGGGTTACAGGCCAGGTCTCCCGTTGAGGGTGCATGAGAGGCAACCACACATTGATGTTTCTCTCCCTTTCTCTCTCTCTAAAAATAAATAAATAACATCTTTAAAAAAAAAAAACAAGAAGTCCAAAGCAGTCTTGAATAGTCATAATTTTTCTGCCAGACTGTCTAATGCCAGTTTGTGTTCTGGCACTGCTTCTTCAATGTCTTCTTCCTCATCGTCTGGCACAGGTTCAGAAGCACTCATCTCCGTGAAGTTGTCTTCCATTAATTCTTCTGGTGTGGTGTCTATTAGCTCTTGAATTTCTCTAAGACCCATATCTTGGAACCCTTTAGCTCCTCTCTCTTCCTTACTAATAAACGTGCTTCCTGGCACTTTGTTTTTCCAGGACACTTTCACCTGCATTAAAAACCTGTTCAGGCAGATATCCATTCCCCTCAATTATTTTCTTAATGATGTCTACGAACTCATCTGCTGCCCCTTGGTCAGCAGATGTTAACCTTGTTATCTTGACCTTGTTAAACCCAAACCTCTTTCTAAAATTACCAAACCACCCTTTGCTGGCATTCAATTCTCCAGCTTTAGATCCTTCGTCTTTGTTTTGCGTTGTCATATAATAAATTCGCCTTTTCTCAAATCACATTAGAGTCTATAGTGTATGCCTTCCTTATAACAATCCTGCACTCATAGAAAAGATGCATTTCCAATATTAGATAAGAAGGTATTTTGCAAAAGGTGTAAGGTTGTTGTGCCTGCTTGTTGGGAACTGCTTTGCCTGGTTTCAGAAGCTGTAACCCCCATGGCTAAGGCTGAGTAAAAAGACTTTGGGACCATAAGCCACTTAGAAGACAAAGCTTATCCTCCTGGTAGGCACACCGCCTCTGCCCCCTTTCACCTCACCCTGCTTGGCCCTGGGCAGATGACTGGTTAGCCAATGATGGGTAAGATCCCTCAAAGGAGGGATGACCTAAGACAGGCATGGTTGCAACAGGACCCTCAAAGAAGAACTTGGGGCGCTATAGAAAAAGGGGGTGATGGACCCTTACTCCTCAGCTTTGACATAGTCTGAGTCCTCATTCTGTCTGCAGGAAGTCTCCTAATCTCTTGGCTGCCTTACTCCCCCTGCCTGACTTAAGCCTGAAACAATGCCGGAGGTGAGTGTGGCCCTGTTCTGGAAAGGGCGGGCTCCCCAGACCATCAGACCTAAGAAAGAATGCATAAAATCCCATGAAACCTACTTTGCTAATACCCTCAATTTAAATGGTAAGGGTCTAAATAAATAAATAAGTAAATAAATGCTAAGGGTCCAAGCATGAAGTGAGTTTGTTCCCCAAAGTTTTATGGCCTCTGACCCTGACTCAGAATTAGCCCTCGGAGTTCTTTGAATGTTATCTATGGTTTGATCATTACTGCCTGCCAATGACTGATAAGCTTTATGGATATACTTTGTATTCCTATGCAAATAAAAGCCAATAAAAGCTTGTCAAGGCAAGGGTCAGGGTGCTCTCCCCTTGAGAGAGTGGCCATGCTGTCCCTTTTCCTCCACAGGACTAAGTAGTCAGTGTGAATTTGTCTAGTCTCATCCATAATGCTGCAGACGCTGTGGGCTGATGTCCCCATCACCTGCTGGCATAGCTGCGGCAAATGCTTCATGAATTTCCTTTTTTTTTTTTTTTTGGCAATGATCTTTATGCTGGATTCATTTATGTTGAAATGCCTAGCAGCTGCAGACCATATTAAGTACATATCAAAGAATTCAGCTTTTTCCTATAATGCCATGAATTGCCTCTGGTTCTCAGGAGCACTTCCAGCATCACAGTGGCACTTTGTATGGGTGCCTCGGTGTTACTCAAGGTTTTGGGTATTGCACTAAACACAATGCGATATGCAATTTACCGGAGAGGAACTGCTCATAGTATCACACAACAGGCGTTTTAAGTGGATACTCGCAAAGCTTGAGTTCACCACAATAGCAACACAAAGTAGCTATAAATTACTATGTATGTCACAGTGAATTTCACAGTTATATTTAATACTTCGTCTTTGTTTATTTCTCTTGACTGAGACTGAAATGTTGCCATGTACAATCTGTAAGTATTGTCTGTGCAAGTTTTGATGTTTTAACTTTTTATAATAGATTCCTGTATGTTTCATTGTAGTAAATGATTAAATAGACTAGTATCTATATATATTTTATGCATTCATAACATAGCTAACTTTCTCTTATTTTTTTCAATATTTCTAGGCTATGTGGTTTGTTTCCAAGATTCTTCAAACTGTCACAAATGTCCAAAAATGTTTCCAATATATTCATTGAAAAAAATCTGCATATAAGTGGACCTGTGCAGTTCAAACCCATGTTGAAGGGTCAACTGTACATCAGCCACAAAATAAAAAACAGGAAGAAATCTACTGTGTCTGAAATGGATCATCAAAGAATTACCATTGCTATCTAGAAGGTTGCTTCTTGCTTCATCCTCAGGGCTAAACACTGTTGATATTTCACAGATAAAGCTGTGAAATACTGAAACGGAATTGAATGAAACCAGCTTTGTCAAATTCCATTTGTAGAAAGAAAAAGAAATGTCTTAAAAAAAAGTCAAAACTAGAAATTGAAGAGAAATACGTTAGCAACCAGCAACAAATACATGTATATTTATGATAAAAAACAGTTGTTTTGTGAAGATTTTTATAAGGCTGATAAATGTCTGGAAGGAATATGAAGGAACTTATATTTAGCCAGCTTAATTAGAAAGTTAAATTTGATGCATATATAATTTCACTAATAAGTTAATACATAGAAAACACAGCCTGGAGTTCAGCACATGGAAAACACTCCACAAATATTTCTGGTTATTATTACTGATTGTGCAACCAAATATAAATGAATTGAACAACTTTCTGCTTTGTTTTTCTGTATACTGGAATTCAGCTTGTTTTCTTCTCTGAATTGTACCAAATACTTCAGAGTCTAATCACCTCCTGGACATTTTCACAGTTGACCATTGAACAGTTTGGAGGTTAGGGGCACTGACCACCATGTAGTTGTAAATCTGGGTATGATACAGTCCACTCTCCACATATGCAAATTCCCGATCGTAAATCAAAAATGCTTAGAGAAGTATCCTGAAAGGGATTTAAAATATTTTTAAAAATAAGCATTCACAATAGCCTGTGATATAGGTGATTTTTGTTAAATTTTGTTAGGAAATGAGTCACGTTTTCCTTCAAACCTGTAACATTCATTCTCTGCACAGCAAATTCATAAGGCACTAAATTGAAAGCCAGAAGACCTCAGTTAGGCTACCTTGACAAGACTAAGTTTCTTGGGGTGGCCTAGAACAATGTCTGGCCCATGATGGGGTTCAACAACCATTCTTTAAATAATACATTTTTTAAAAGTTACAGGTACAATAAGATGATTCATTCTTAAGGTCCCTGTTAGCTGTAAAATGTTTTGACACTAAGTTGATGAGAATTTCCTCCTACTTCAAAACAAACTCCTGAAATTCCAATTTCACTCTGAAGCCTTTCCAGTCTCAAATTAATCCTGCCTCCTCCCACAAGAGACAGATTAGCTTTAGTATTCCATCCATAGTCATGAAAATACCTTTATGTATACAACTCATGTTTATCCCTCTACTTTTATTCGCACCATCTTCTCCACATCATTTCACTTCTGTGTTTATCTCTTAATGAGTAACTGTTCCCTCAGGAGAGCAGGGGCTCATCTCTGGATTCCCCCTCCCAGTGACTATCCCCCATTGGCCTTGTACCGGGTGTTGGGCCGAAATAAGTCAATTGCAACTAAGGCTAACTCATCTGTCTACACAGCAGGTAAGACATTTGCGTATATATATAAAAGCCCTACTCAGTGATGGCAATCTTCTAACTGGACTCTCTCACCAGGAATATTAAAGAAAAAAAGCCTCAAAGATTCCTGATTCAGTCCATTAAAATATCACATCTTCTCAAATGTGCGCCTTAGTACTTCTCTAGGGATAGGAATTGGCACTCAAATGCTGTTCAAGATTTCCACCTCTGTAAGGCTGGACTGGAAAGACGACTTGGAAAGCAAGCCCTCCCTAGGCCATTTTAATTCACTTTAGTTACCCACACCGAACTTCCGCAGAAAGAGAGACACGCAGAACTTTGGCGTTCTCTGTATAGCGCACTAATAAGCATGGTTTGGTCTCATTAGCCAGGGGTAAATAACCAAACAAATCACTGGGCCGGGAAGACCTACAGGCCAAGAGAGACTCGGCCTGGACCCAGGTGGGTCCGGACCCAGACCCTGACCAGGACAGCGCCGTCGCGCTCCATCAGCTTCCGCTTTACCTGTGGCGAGGCCTAGCGGTTCGTTTCGCAGGGGCACACAGGAGGGGCAGCGCGTACAGTCCCACCACCCGAGACTCTACTTCGTCCGCCCGCCGCGCCGGCGCCCGGGTGCAGCCTCGCCCACGTGGGCTGCGGCGGGAGTGGGCGAAACCATCTGAGAGAGAGCGGGGGGGGGGGGAGCTGGCGACATGCGGGGAGGAGAGGGGGCCAGGGCCCGCAGTTTTCCTTCTCCCGCTCACCTCTTCCCTGAAGCCTTCCCCATATGGAATATGAACACACCAGGAGGACCCTGCGAGGCCTCTCCCAGAACAACAGCTGGGGCAGTACGGCAGCGCCCCCTGCCCGAGGCCGCGTTGGCGGTGACGCGACCCCGCCCTCCCGCGCCTGTCCTCCTTTCCGCTCTCCGCTTTCTCTCCGCCACAGACTCGGTCCCGCCGTCCTGCCTCCCGCTCGCTGCGGCTAGTCACCTCCGGGGTCCCAGCCTTCTCGGGCCGGGGCCACCGCCGCCGCAGGACGGGGAGGCGGGCCATGGCGTCCTGCGTGGGGAGCAGGACCCTGAGTAAAGATGATGTGAACTACAGGATGCATTTCCGGATGATCAACGAGCAGCAAGTGGAAGACATCACCATTGACTTCTTCTACCGGCCACACACCATCACTCTGCTCAGCTTCACCATCGTCAGCCTCATGTACTTCGCCTTCACCAGGTGAGGCGGGCCCGGCCGCGTTGGGGGCGCGCCCTTGGGCCAAGGGAAGGGGAGGACGGGAGGCGGTGTAGGGGAGCATGGCCTGGGCTGGCTTCGCGTGAGGAAGCGGGCTGGTTCTCGAATACACTGGCACTCGCAGACCCGCCGCCCACGTAGCTCCTCACCCGCCCGGTGTCTAGCAGAACACCCATCTCTTGCAGTCCCTCTGCACCTGCGTTCGTCCCTACCCTCCAGCCTCCACCCCCTGTCCATACCACCTCTCCCCTTATGGCGCCTCAGGCTACCTCGGAACACTCGCGGGGCATGTAGCTCGGAAGCCCCCTCTCCTGCCGCACTCCGCATCGCTTCCTATTCATATCACGACACCGGCCCCCTCCTCTCCAGTCCGTGTTTCTACCCAACGCATCGCATGAATCATCTCGTATGCACCACTTTCAGAGCATACCAGTACAGACTGAAAACACCACAGTCCACAGCATCACCACGCACCAGGCCCAGGCCCCAACCCAGACCTTTTGCTGTGGAACTCCTCCAGTATTTGGCACGACCCCCCTTGTAAAAAATGCACTTATGAGGTGCACTACATCTCCCGTATGCACTGCAAACACAAATCAGCTAGCATAACCCTTCCCCCAGCCTCAGCAACACAAACTGTGGCCACGCATATCATAGTGGACCTTTCCCTTTCTAGCACAGCCAGTACCCTCTAGTGTACATTGCTACATAGACACAGTGCACCCTTAATCACCTAACATACTTGCTGAAATGAGATATTGTTAAGCAATTATAACAATGCCTGGTGCATAGTAAATGCTAAGGAAGTGTTAAAGTCATAAACCACACCCGATATAGCATAACTCATGTATCCCCCTGAAAACGCACACACTCTCAAAGCACTTCTAATATATACACCTATGTGTAGGAGGTAGCCTGCCCAACCCTTGACACCCCCATCTTACAACTCTTCGTCACTGAACCTGTGGCCTCCCAACCCCAACCCAGGGAACTAATTCGTCCCTGGTTCGTAATGACACACAATCCATGGGTCCCACTTTCAAAGGATTTATGTTTTCTGAATGAACCTCCTTAAAGAAAGGAAAGGTATGCCTACCACACCATTATGGCTTAAAAGACCAACCCAGAGAAGTGTGGTTTTGGAGCCAAAGAGTTGGTTTCAAAACTATTTGTGTATCCCTGTTAAGTTACTTACCCTTTCTCTAAGCCCCAGGATCCACACCTGTAAAATGGGGATGAAATGTATACTTAACTCATATAGGGTTGTGAAGAGTGAATGAATATTTGTGAGTGAGCCCAGCAGAGTATTTGATGCACGATGCATGGTTAATATCAGTTACTTCTCTCCTCACATTTTCATCCAACAGTCAATGGTTCTCAGTCGGGGTCAGCAGAAAACGTGCAAGAGTATACTCAGTGGTCATAAGCATTGGGGGAACTTCTGGTATTTAGTGGGTGAGCGTTAAGAATGCTAAGTGTATTATAACACGTGGGACAGCATCATACAGCAAAGATGAATTGTCCTGTCTTTACAGCCGTGTGCTTACATGTGTTTGTGCACATGCACAGAAGTGCCAATGGCACCTCCCTTGGGAATCGTTGCAATTTTTCAGATTTTCATAGAACTGACAATATCCTCCTATATTACACTTGTTCCTTACCTCCATAATTCATTTGACTGTTGGTTTTTATTTTGTGTTTATCTATTGGCATGAATCTACCTAAAGCTATAAGCAGGTGTGTCCAAACCGCAGCCCTGTGGGCCACGTGCAGCCCAGGATGGCTATGAATGCAGCCCAACACAAAATCATAAATTCACTTGAAACATTATGAGATTGTTTTTGTGATTAAGTGTTGCAATGTATTTAATGTGTTGCCCAAGACAACTCTTCTTCTTCCCGTGTGGCTCAGATATGCCAAAAAATTGGACACCCCTGAAAGCATATATAACAGTTACTCTTAATGTTGGACAATATAGTTCTATTACCGTAGTCTTCTGCTAATGCCGTGCTGTAGGGTAAGACCAGACCTTTGCACAGTGTCCAACCAAGAACACATTTATAGTTTCGGAGAGGAATCAGTCTTGTCCCTAATTATGGTTACCCTTAAATACTTCATCATGTCCTCTGATTTTACAACTTCATTAAGCTTCGTGGTCACTTAATTTTGCTAAGCTTCAGTTTCCTTATCTGTATGTAAAATGAAAATATCTGCTATTTCCTCACAGGGTTTTCTGTCATGAGGTTCACTTTACTTATTTACTTATTGGTAATTTGTGTTTAGCTCAGTGCAGATAGTAAGTGCTCGGTAAACATTAGCTGTTATCAGTACATCACTTCATTGTATTTGAACACCTTCTAACTTGTACTTGTCCTTGATTGAAGATATAGTGTGGCCTATAACTGAGAAAAAGGAGAAAGGTGTTGGGAAAGTGGACGTTGCTTTGCTTGGATAACACGCAGGCCTATTTCATATTAACTTCAGTTTAACATCATCTCAGGTGTGGGTTGGCAATGATGGGATTAGTGCAGGAGTTGCTTTGGACATTAGGAAGGTAATCATATTTTATTTTAAATAACGAGAAACAAGAATGAGCAGTTTGCTTCAACCTTTTTTTCTTTGATGTTATTTTAGACTCCTTCAGAATAGATCTCTCTCTCTCTCTTTTCTAATACAGGAAGTCATATTCTTCTACATCATATTCTGTCAAAACATGCGATAAGTAGCAGCAGTGAAACTATAAGAGATAAATATGAATCTTAGCAGCTTGTCAAAAGTAATAGAGAAGGCATAACCTGGATGTCAAACTATGGCCTTTCTCAGAAATGATAATATTATTTCTTCCACTAATCTCATAAAGAGACAGAAATTACACACTGAAGAGCTAATTAAAAATAAATTTCACCTTATGTAAAATCATAAGCACCATTAATACAACAAGTAATCATTATTTCTTACTCCTGTTTTGTAATGATTCGTAATCCTTTGAAGTGACATTTCACAGTGATAGCTCTGTCTTCCTCCTTACAAATTACAAGCACTCGTTAGGAGGTGTCTTTGAATCTCTGAGCTCGCTGAGTAGACGTCGAGAGCAAAGTGCACCCTCCCGAGTTAAAAAATAATTTATAGACAAGAAGTTATCATCGAAATTAAATGGTGGCAGACATGTCCAAGGAACATTGCGGGGATTTGATCCCTTTATGAGCCTCGTGATCGGGGAAAGTGGAGAGATGGCAGCTCATGGACAACAGCACACACTGGAATGCCAGTAACATGAGAAAACGGTATCGTCCTGTTAGAGACCGTGAGACGAGAGAAAGAACGGCTGTGTTCACCAGAGCAGCCAAGTGCTTCCACATGTGCCTGGCCCGCAGCACCTGTGTTACTGTGCTACAGAAATCGAGTCGTGCACGTTTTCACGTTGCACTTTTACATAAATTTCTGTATTGCTCAAAATAACAGATTGAAAGGAATAGCTTCTTAAGTGAAACTAATGATTTCTTGCTCTGTGCTCTTTTGTAATGATTGTCTCTGGTACCTGATACTTACTTTGTAACAGAATTTTAGTTGGGTGACAGTTCAGTTCAATTCTTTCAGTAAAACTTTAAACATACGTCTCAAAGCTTGTTTTTCGAAGACTAGTAGTCTAAGCAAATAGCAGATAGAATACTTTTGGGGTGTCACGTTCCCAGTGTGTGAGCAATAGTGCCTGGGACATGTCACATATGTCCCAGAGGCACGGCAATAATTTAGGATAGTGACAGATGAGGTACCTCACACGGAAGTCTGAGACATGTTTGGATTTGTCAAGTCGTTCTTTTGTTAAATAGCAACTAGGCCAACTCACTGTTGAATCATAGCGTGTAAATGTCCTGTCCCTATCACTGTCGTTAAAAATAAAACCAGATGCTATCGAATCGTTCCCCCCAAGATTTGAAGAGGCTCACTTCGCTACCTTTTAAAATAAAGATTTCTGTAAGTGAAATGCTTTGGCATATGTTCTATAAGTTTGTTCAGCCAAAGTGGGGCAAGGAGAACCTTTGTGTTAAGCTCAGAGTATAATAATTACCAAAGTGCCTCATGTTTACTCTGCTTAGAGACGTTGGTAAACTTGGCAATGCTGAATGGCCTTAGTTTCAAACACTCAAGCTTTCGATTTGAAAACACCGAAATCTACTGAGTCACATTCACAGCAGCCTGTCTCTCTTTCGGAGGCACCTGGCAACGAAACAGTGGAACCAGCCTCTCTAGTAGCACTTGGCCAACAGACATCGTCACCTACCTAGAAGAGACTGCCTTCCTGCAGCTTGCTGTGCCCCGGTGACCTCAGCCTGTCCAGGCTCAGTTTCTCCTTGACGTGGAATTAAGGAGATCGACAAAGGCAGGGAAATGGACAGACCTTGGATTTATTTATCTTTGTTTGATTATTAATAATGGCTTTTACTTCATTTCCCGTAGTGGCTTTGGAGCTCTGGCTTCTTGTCGTGTCATCAAGACAGAGTTCCACTTCTGTGTCGCTCCCCCTGTGGATACCTGCCAGCCTTTTCTGCTCTTCTCCTTTTAGAGCGTACGGATCCCTTTGGGGAACGTCTCCCGATACTGCTGATTCAGTCATCTCCGTCCTGTTTCCTTCACGTACGTCGAGTTCTTTCTCTCCCCACAGCGGAAGGCCTGCCTGTCCTTGTTCCCCAAAACCAGCTCTGTGAAGTGGCGGTCCACAGAGGCTGTGCACAGCGGTTCCACCAGCCCTGGAGGTGAACAGAGCACGCTGTTCGGTGGCACCCTACACAGAGGGCCAGTTAACAGCGACCTTAACATTTCTCCTCCCACTTCCTTTGTGAATCGTATTTTAAAATTGAATTTACATGAGCATACTTTATGTCCTTTCTTATACTTACTTCTGGTGTTTTATGTCCCTACTAAGATGATAAATTTATTGAAGGTGAAACGTGTCATGTATTTCTTTGGCATCTTCTGTAGTGATAGGCACCTGGGTGACTTCAAGTATTTATTTGGTTTAGATGATGTCTTGCCCCAGAAAGTTTACATGCCTAGAAAGTGCTGCCTGGTATTTAGCATTTTAGGTATAATTCTGTTATAAAGTATAATATAGTTTATCTCGTGATATAATCCCTGTAGCCCCAGACTTCTATAGGGAAATTGGCAGTTTTTCGGTCTCAATGAATGCAGAAGCCAGGGCTTGTCCAGTCAGCCAGGACTGCTTCCTCAGCGTCTGGTTGACGTCATTTCAGCAGTTCAACGGTCCCGTGTTCCATCCAGCCGAGGTCCCTGCCATCACAGAGTTCATCTAGTTTACCTTCACCGGGTCCAACTGGGCCTTTATAGCTTTCAGAGCTCTCCTCTTTCCCATACTGGGCCTTAGCTCAGCAAACCCCGGGCCCTTTGGGATAACATGCCCCCAGGCCTTCACTCCATCTCCCTCCAGTCCGTTCTCCACAGGGCTGTCCCCATGACCTTTTAAAGGTAAAATTGTGATACTGTCTGTCCCAGTGCTTATAGCCTGTCCCTGGATCTCTGTCACTGGGAAGTGCTAGCTGGACCCTAAGGTCTTGCATTGTAGAGCAGGTCTGTTTCCAGTGTTAGCCTGGCCCCGCCTGCGCACGGCACTCACAGCAAGCCCAGACAGTGTGGTGCGCCAGCCCCACACCTAGTGCCAGGTTGGCACCTCTCCAACTGGAGAGCACCTCCCTGTGCTTCCCGCCTACCTGCCAGCCCATGGCATCCGTCACAGCGCACCTGGGTGGTCCCCCTCTCAGACACCTGTTTTGATTGTTACAGGAAACTCAGAGGAAGAAATATTTGTATATTTCTAAACACCTTTTATTATTGTATCTCTCATATTGTAACATGTTTCTATATCGGTTTCTACAGACCAAATATCTTAATCTTCCTAGGATACACATCCCATAAATGCTGAATGAATCAAATCCAAGAAATACAGCCAATAAGAACTTAAGAAAATACTATTCTTCTCCTTTAGTTAACATGTTAGGTATAGTTCTTGGCAAGGATCGCAACTTTGTATAAAATGAAATAAGTGTTGTTCAGAGATAAAACCAAAGGTAGTTAACATCTGTCTATGTTGTAACCTAGGACTAAGTTTTCCACTGAGAGACAGGACCCTTAAACAGTGTCTAGCCTCATAAACATGACCCTACCTATGCTTCCCAGTTTCAGGGACTCATATTAAAGTGAAGGGAAGGAGAGGATGGGAAGTCGTGGGGCGGGGCTGGTAATCAGCCTAGCAGCCTTCGGAGTCAGGATGAAGGTTGGGCTATCTTGTCTGCCCAAGCCAGGGACACAGCTTTGTCTAGAGACTGTATGTAAGTGAGTAGAGTTTGCTGTGATTTCCTGAAATCTCCTCACCCACTGCATGTAGTCAGAAATGAAGCTAACACAGAATCTGAGTGCAAACCTTTTTTAAACTTTGTTTATACATTTCCTGCTTCTAGGACAGTTGTCTTCCCTGGGTAGTTCCCTGTACTGGTTGAAAGTGATTGGACAGAAGTTGAGGTGTTTGAATATTTGCTTGGTCACTGTCACTGGACCCTGTGGACTCAAGCTGTGATTCATCCTCATGTTACCTGAGTTACTGGGCCCACCCAGCCATAGCGCCCTGCCCTTTCTGGCACCCCACTGTTGAGAATGCCTGCCGTGTGCCAGCATTGTGCTGGGTACCGGAGGTACTTCGGAGGTGTAAGATAGGATCTGTGCCATCTGGACCTTAAATTACAATTTTATTGTCATCTGTCCATTTGCATTTTCACTGTATGTGGTCAGGGCTACCCAGCATGCTTCTAGAGTACCTCCTAAATTTAGCAGAGAGAAAAAAGGGAAGTGTCTGTTTGTATCATATTGGTGAATGTAGCAGTCTTGACCTAGAGCCAGCATTCCAGAAGCCCTGGCTTCTACTTCCACTCTGTCTCTGTGTGTAACTGTGGGCAAGAGAAAGCAAGCGCTTTCTTTTCCTCATTCTTCAAGTAAAGCTAATCTCCACTCCCACCCCTATACTGGTGAATAAGATGCCGGTTGGGAAGGTTCCTTGCAAAGTTCAGAGTACCAGAGACTGACAGAGCCTGAGACAGTTGTTCTCAGGAGCTGCAGGAGAGCCAGGAATTGAGAAGTCAGGGAGCTGTCACAGCATCGCCATGGAAAGCCTGAGTCCTTTTGTCTTTTGCTGTAAAGCAAAATGTCTTAGTGGAGTGGGACTCCTGAGGCCACGAGCAGTTGAAAGGGGATCGGGCAGCTGTGACCGAAAGTTCCGATCTTCCCTGGGAAGTGGGAACCCGATCGCCTGCTCAGAACGCCTTTAGGAACAGTAACAGCCCCACTAGCAGGACCACCCATGTGAACAATTGTGTAGCCTTTTGGGAGGTGGGGTATCAGGTTCATTAGAGGCAGTTCCAGCAAGTAAAAAAAAAACAAAACAAAACTTTTCTCTCTGGCTAAAGTAAGCTAAGATAACTTACTTTTACGTCTCATTGCCCCTTTTGATAGTGATTCTTTCAGGAACAAGGGCCATGTCTGTTCATTTTTGTCTTCTCAGCAAACACTCCCCCTCCCCACCTACCCCTGCCCACCGAATAATGCCTTCCCCAGTGAGAGGTATTAGCCACATGGGGGAGCGAGTGGACATAAATGAAGGATATTCAAACATTGTGGACTAATAATAACTGACGCTTGCTCTGTGTCAGGCTCTGATGTAAATACTGTACATGTGTTGTTCTTTTATCCTCACCACCCCGTGAGGTGGAACTCTTATTGTCCTTGATCTACGGGGTGGAGGAGGGGAGGCGGGTGAGGTGGAAGCGAGGGCACAGAGAGACTGGGTAATCTGCCCAGGGTCACACAGGCCAGTGAGTGTTGAAGCCAGAATTCCAGCCCAGGCATTCTGGCCCCAAGCCCCCTCAAGGGTGGAAAAACTTGAACTTCAGAGCCAGGCCCCATCAGGAAAATGCAGGTTGTGATTATTCCCCCCTCTTAGGTTGGTATGAAGATTAAAGAGAGCTAACATGCAAAGCAGCTGGCGTCCTGAGTGAGGCACAGACATGGTGGATGTTCAGAGCTAACTAGTTCTTATCCCCTAATCGGGTGTTCTGGAGTCACCGATGTGGTCTTGTGGCCTTTGTAGCCAAGCTGCTCTTCATGATTAACTCTGGGAAATTTCTGTGTATCTCAGTGGACGGTTATGTCTCTGGCTTGTTGAGAGTTTAGAGAGGATGAACTCCCACCAGGCCATGGAGAAGAGCCCCTGCGTGGCCAGGTTGTCGGGAGGTTGGGGGTGGGGAGGACTGGACAGCCTCACGAGTCACGCATTCAGTTCTGTCTAGGCACCCACCTCTT
The DNA here is from genome assembly GCA_004027735.1 of Carollia perspicillata. Taxonomy (NCBI): domain Eukaryota; kingdom Metazoa; phylum Chordata; class Mammalia; order Chiroptera; family Phyllostomidae; genus Carollia; species Carollia perspicillata. Next base: position 16,794 of record PVKM010012149.1, on the reverse strand, counting down.
GTAAGGGACTGTGAGCGTGCTGTCTCCACTGGAGAAACTCAGGGTGTGAAGCTGGGCTGTGTCTGATAGGACTCAGATTTCTTCTTAACCTCACCCGCCACCCACCGATCTTTGATCACAGAAGTTTGCTCTTCCTGTTCTGTATACTCGCTGTTGATGGAATGACCTTGCTGTCCATCTTTGATACATTTCTCCCTAACTAGACAAATGTAAAACTGCTAACTTTTCAGAACCACTGCTGTTTTATTCAGGTTGTTTAATTGACTTTCTTTTTTCCCCCTGAAACTGGGCCATCCATTGGATCCTCTCTTTCTAATAAAATTACTCAAAATTTACAAAATTACCATTTCATTGGTTGTATACCTGTATTTATTACTGATCGCAAGTTCTTATAAATGTAACGTTGATTTTGTTCTCAGGTATTTCGACTTGTAGGTAATTTTAGATAGAGACTGATTTACTAATTTACTCTGGGCATTTATTTAATGAGAATTTTAATTAATTGACTTTTTTCAAAAGAATCGCGTGTCAAGAATTGCTTGACATCCAGGACCCACCCAAGGAAAGATGGTGGAAAGCCCCTTTCCTGCTCCTCTTTCCTCCCCTCTAGAGAAAACCATTGTCACTATTTCTTGGGGAGACTTCTAGAGACATTCTTTTCAGCTATCAGCACAAGTTACAAGCTGTATGCATACACACACACACACCCTTTTTTATACAAATAGTGCTTACTATCCCCACTGTTCCATACTTGCTTTATTCATGATATCTCTTAAATTATTCTGCATCAGTTAATTCATATAAGCGTCTTCATTCTTCTTATGGCTCCTAGTATTCCATTATGAGATGGGATCGTAATCAGTCCCCTTTTGGTGGACATTTAGCTTATTTCTAACCTCGTGCTAATACACATAGTGCCCTGCTGAGCAACCTTGTACACGTCATTTTTGCACAGATGATGGTATATCTGTGGGGTAAATTCTCACGTGGAATTGCTGAATCACAGGTATATACGCATGTGCAAATTCAACATGTTGCCAAATTGCCCTCCATGGAAGTAGTTTTAGTTTATACTGCCACCCACAGTGTGTGAGAGTGCCTGCTGGTGTTGCTTCATCTCCCCACTAGCTAAGTTGTTAAATTCTTATCTTCATCTGTAACATGGATGGGAAATGTTCTCTCAGTGTTCATTTGCCCATCTCTTACCACGAGCGAGGTTGAGCATCGTTGCGCTTGCCTGAGAGCCATTAGATTTCCCACGCCCAACTGTCTCTTCATGTCCTTTGCCAATTCTTCCATTTGTTTTTCTTTATCCAGTTGTTGTTCTTTCTTGTAATTGATTGGGGGCAGGGAGGGCTCTTTCTGTATTAGGAAAATTGACATTTAGCCTTGATCTGAGTTGCAAATGGTTTTTTCCTAGTTTATCATATTTTCTTTACTGATTTCTTTGCTGTGCAAGTTTATCTATTTTTTCATTATAATTTCTGAGTTTTATGGAATATATTTTTTAAGGATTTTGTTTATTTTTAGAGGAGAAGAGAGGGAGAGAGAGGGGGAGAGAAACATTGATTGGTCTCACACACCCCTAACTGGGAACCTGGCCCACAACCCAGGCATGTGCCCTGACTGAGAATTGAACTGGCAACCTTTCGGTTTGTGGGACGATGCTCAGCCCACTGAGCCATGCCAGTCAGGGCTGTGTCAAACTTTAGAAAGGTCTTCCCTACTCCGAAAGTGTTGTATTTTGGTTTTTAAAAAATTTACCATAATTTCTTATAGAATTTTTTTTGTTTTTTTACTTTTATTCTTTGAATGAATAAAATATGAGTTATGGAGTCGACTTTCTTTCCCCAGGCAGCAGTATAGATTTCAGCCTTGCTTTTGTTTTGTGACTGACAAATTGTGTGCCCCATCAAACGCTCTGATACGATCCCAGTGCGTCTAACATGAGTCACCCTGGTTCAGGATGATGTAATTTTTTCAGGAGGCAGCTTGTCATGAAGATCATCCTCATCAGAGTCTAACAGACGTGGTTTCGAATGCTGACTCTTCAGTTTCTTACCTATACAACCTTGGGCAAGTTACGTAACCTTTCTGAGCCTTTGTTACCACGTTTATAAATTGATTGGGTTTTCTAGAGTTACTGATGTGGTCTTGTGGCCTTTGCAGCCAAGTCGCTTTTCACGATTAACTCTGGGAAATTTCTATTAATACCTCATTCTGCAAATGGGTTGTGACAATTAGAGATAATGTTTATAGACTGCTGTTTAGTGCCTGTCATGCAGTAGATATTTGATGAAGAACAGCTGTTCTTACTGTCTTCACCATTACTAGTATCAGCAGTGGGATGCTGGTCTGAGTGAGGACCCCTCACCAGGGTCCTCACTCAGGGTCTCGTCCCCTCCCCTCCCTGTGTGTGGCCATTCTGCAGTAAAAGCTGCTGCTCCTGAAGTTGGCTTCCCTGCTTAAGCCAGAGGGCCTCACAAGTACACTGGTAATTATCAGGCTGACATTCTTAGGGCTGTGCATAACATCTGGGCAGATGTTAAATCATTACAGTGGCCATTAATACAGGATTGCATTTTGCTGCAGGAGGAAGTCTCTCCGATTCTGTGGTTGGGTTCTGTAATCAGATCTACGTGAAGTCAACAGTCAAGCATTATTTGCCCAGCATCATTGGCGTTAGTGCTTTTTGGCCATATGAAGATCTTAGAAAACATTTATAATATGATTTCTTATTTTAGTTCCTTAGGTTCAATCCTGTCAGTCTGGAAATTATTTAAAGGAGTACAGAAACTTAGTCTAAACAGAAGTCGATATCTAATTAACTTCTGTTTTTTTTAAGATTTTATTTATTTATTTTTAGAGAGGAGGGAAGGGAATGAGAAAGAGAGGGAAACATCAATGTGTGGTTGCCTGTTACGTGTCCCCTACTGGGGCCCTGGCCCACAACCCAGGCGTGTGCCCTGACTGGGAATCGAACTGGCAGCCCTTTAGTTCACGGGCCTGCACTCAACCCACCGCGCCACACCAGCTAGAGTTAATTAACTTCTGTTTTTAAAACAACATCCCAGGGCCTAGTCTCTAATTATGTAATTCAATATTGTTTTGTTCCATACCTCTTTATGTATTCTGATGTTCTGAATTTTCTTCATGCTAACTTGGTTTTCTTCTAAGATGTTTTTGACATTTTTTTCCCTTTATTAATGTTTAGTCCTAATTTAATATTGTTATTTGTCTTTTGAAAGTTTTTTACTGCAGTCCTTTTCCATATAAACTAAGGTTTTTGTAATTATTTTAAAATTTATTGCTATGTCTCAATATCTCTAAAATATCTTCTTTCCCTCTTTTTCATCTCTTTTTCTGTCCACTCATCCTCATATTTTAATTTTTCTATTTTTTTAAAGATTTATTTACATATTATTTTTTAGAGAGAAGGGGAAGAAAGGGAGAAAAGGGGGGAAAGAAACATAAATGTGTGAGAGAAACATTGATCTTGCTTGCCTCTCACATGCCCCCATCTGGAGACTGGCACACAACCCAGACATGCCCTGACTGGGATTCGAACCAGTGACCCTTTGGTTCGCAGTCTGGCACTCAATCCACTGAGCCATACTGGCAAGAGCTCATCCTCATATTTTAAAATATTTTATTTATTTATTTTTAGAGAAGGGGAAGGGAAGGAGAAAGAGAGGGAGAGAAACATCAATGTGTGGTTGCCTCTCATGTGGCCCCCACTGGGGGACCTGGCCTGCAACCCAGGCATGTGCCCTGACTGGGAATCGAACCAGCGACCCTTTGGTTCACAGCCCACACTCAGTCCACTGAGCTACACTAGCCAGGGCTCATCCTCATATTTTTACAGCAAACACTTAACTTCCCTTTCCCAAGCTTCTTAGTAATTATTAATAATTCAGAAAATCTTAATGTCTTCTATTTTTCTTTTCCCTCTTTTGTTTGCTTCTCTTGAGTCCCCAATATGTAACTAGACCCTTTAAAAAAAATGTAAACTGTCAAAACACAATTTTTCTTTTCCATCATCAATGTTAAGAAAATTTGCATTTGGAGATTTTTGCTTGGTTTTACACAATACATTTTTTTTCCTTATCAATAATTAGTCCACTAATATCTGCTTGAGGGCCTACTATGTGCCAGGTTCCGAGGGTACAAGATTCCCTGCCTTCAGGAGTTTACTTTCTGCAGAAAAGACAACATAAACCATCAAATGAAATCGTTTTAGTTGCATTATGGAGGAGGTGAATACAGTGGTAAATTAGAAATGGCCAGGCCTGACGGGGGAAGCTCATTTCTTTCCTTTATAATTCTTTGTCCTTTGTTTTGATTTTAAATGTTCTGTTTTCTCTTGATTTTTCTTTTAACATTTTTTTTTTTTTTGCTGGTGCCTTCATTTTACTCCACTCGCTCCCCTTTTCTCTCATTCCTTAGAATGCCAATTGCCCACTTTTGAGATCAGTAATATAATTTCATTGCATTATGTCCTACCTCCTTATAACCTTATGTTTTCTTTCTGATTCCTGAAAAACTTCTTTGCCACAGACCGTATCACAGGGTCATTTTTTAGTTATTCTTGAAACCAAAAGATGTTTCTTCAAAATAAACCTTAACTTTTAACATCCTGGGTATTTTTTTTTTTTTTTAATACAGTGATTCTCAAATGTCTGAGCAGAGTGTGTGTTGGTCTGTAAGGCTGCTGGTTGCCTTTCTTGTAAGAACTGGACTTTATTGTGAAATTGCATTATTTTAGGAAATGATAGTGGTTGGTGAGTAATGTATGTAACGACTTTCCTCAGCAAAATAAAGTTAGCAATTCCCCCCACCCCCACACTGGTTTTTATAACATGGAAATCTGACTCCTAGGTTTGGATCCAAAAATGAATACTCAGTGTTCTTTTTCTCTTCTCAGGGATGACTCTGTCCCAGAAGACAACATCTGGAGGGGTATCCTCTCTGTTATCTTCTTCTTCCTCATCATCAGTGTATTAGCTTTCCCCAATGGTAAGTGATGAACTGCTTTATCACTTTTCTCCTGTGCATCATGCCCTTTTGTTATTTTTGAGATGCATGCCATCTAGAAGATGAAAGGAAAAGGTGGAATAAAAAAATAATCAGAGTTTTGTGTGGCAGTCGGGGCACAGGCTCTGGAGACAGACTGCCCATTCTACTGCTTCCTAGCTCCGTGGCCACGTTGAAAGTGCTTCAGTTACTCTGTAAAGTGGGGATAACAGGTAGGCACTGTTGTAAGGGTTAACTCAATTAGACATGTTCAGTGCTCCGAATAGTGCCTGAGAAATTGCAAGCTCTCCGTGAATGTCAGCTGCTGTTCTTGTAGCTATTTTTGTTGTTATCAGCCAAGTCATAAATGCACAATTATTCAGTTACTGCTTTTGCTAAGGATAGGGTCAGTGCTATAATGAGTATTACTTAATAGTTCGTTGTCCTAAGTGATCTTTTATCACAGTAAATTTTGCCGACTATATATTTGGGCTATGAATTTTCATCAGCAGGTAAAAAAGACAAAATTACTGTGAATTTGCCCCCATCGTGATTAGAGTGAGGCAAAAACTTTGTTTAGAAAACTAGTTTGGTATTCTGCCGTACTTAGGATTCATCCTTTCCTCTGAATTGTCCTTTACAATTGCTTTAATTTTTCTTATTCTACTTCATACCTTCTTCCTAGAGTAGTATTATTATTCTCTGTAACCATTTCGTAGTGCTCCCTCCTGCATCCTATTTCTTTTACAGTTATATTTTGAAATTGTCAGTCTTTTTTATGAAATTGTTGGTCTTTTTTATCAGTTACGCTCCATAAGCCCCATATAGGTCTTAAATACCTAAGGTGTGTTTCTTCTCTGCCCTATTTATTCAGTACAATGTAATATAAGAAGCTCATTATGCCAGAGGGTTGGGTGGTGCGGGTATGGGCAAAAAGGTTAAGGGGCTTAGGAGGTAGAAACTTGTAAATAAGTCACGGGGATATAAAGTACGACATAAGGAATGTGATTGTCAACATCACAATAACTTTGTAGGGTGACGGATGGTGGGCTTTTTGTGGTGATCACTCTATAAGGTATATAAATGTTAAATCTCACTATGTTCTACCTCTGAAAGTAATACAATATTGTACATCAACTGTAATTCACAAGAGGTTTACATTTCAGAATAAAAATTAGACATGAAACCAAAAAAAAAAAGCTCATTATGAATGTTACTGATTTATTCCTGGAAATGTACCAGGGAAGAGGATTCCAGTACCAGTTCCAGTGTGTACGTGTCGGTGGCAGTGTCTTCCACCAGCGAGCAGTGCTCCCACACCAGCCGGGTGCTCTGCGGTTCAACACAGTTCTGACACTGTCTACCCAGAGGCAGTGCCAGATCCCGTGAGTTAAGGGCTCAGACCCCTCTTCAGAGGCCAGTTGCAAGTCTGGGTGGTTATCTGTACTTCTGACTGAACAGCAATAAATTAGAGGTTCCCATAACCCACTTGGGTTCCATTAACTTGCTAGAGGGGCTCACAGGACTCGGGAAACCAGTTTACCACTAAACGAACCTGTCAGTTTATTACAAAGGCTGTGCGTCAGCACAGAGATGAACATACACACCACGTGCGGAGGGCAGGGAGCTTCCATGCCTCCATCAGGAGCACCACTTCACTGGCGGGCGCACGAGTTCACCAACCGAGAAGCTCTCCAAACCCCATCCTTTTGGGGTTTTATGGAGGCTCTGTCACAGGCATGATTGATTAAATCTTTGGCTGTTGGTGATGGAAGTCAGTCTCCAGCTCTCTCCCCTGGACTAGGTCTGGGAGTAGAACTGAAAGTTCCAACCCTCTAATCGCACAGTTGGCTCCACTGGCAACCAGCCCTCCCCTTAGGTGCTTTCCAAAAGTCACCTCATTAGCATAGCAAGAGGCACTTTATTGCTCTCATCACTTAGGGAATTCCAGGGGCTTTAGGAGCTCTGTGTCATAAACAGGGACAAAGATCCTGTTCCAAATATATATTTATTATAAACCACAATAGCACACATGGCAAAGCCTTCAGGCTCTTCAAGATGGGGGATTTTGTTCAGTATTTTTGGTTATCTTGCTCTCTGGTTTCTTTGCTGGTAGCGTAATAGCCCAAGTAGTAAACCCATGACTGAATCCTTAAGGGAATGAATTGTCGTAGATACCCAAATTATTGGGCAGCTGAGTTTAACTCTCTAGCCACTCAAGCTTTCAGATTAAAATGTTTTTTTTCAGTGCCAGCCTGCTGTCCTAGTCAGTGCAGGCTGCTTTAACAGAATACTATAGACTGGATGACTTAACAGAAGATTCATCCTGAAGCAAAATCTCTCTCCCTTTGTGAACCTGAAACCAGACAAGTTATGTGCTTCCACAGTACGAGAGTGGGACGGGCACAAGGTCTACACTCTGCTCCGCGAGGGAGGCACAGGGAAGAAGGAAGGGTGGTGGCTCTGAAGCAAGTCCAAAACCCAGGAAGGTCGGTTCTGTGAGATCTCGAATCAAGACCAAGAGGTCCTACGGTTTGTGACACTGGGCTCAGTGCTCGCCCACTGAAACCTAGGTGGAGGCTGCCCGCCGCCCCTCCACAGCCTCTGCACTCTGAGCCTGCGATGGAAGTGACGGCCCAGCCCGGATGATCTCTGAGTTTCCTCTGGGGTCCTTAATAGCCAACGTGCCCCGTCAGTAACTCTGTGGTTCAGTCTTGTGGGGTCTAAGACATTCAACAGTCTTCACATGGGAATGAGGATTTCAACCTAGGAAGTTTGGGCGGGATACAAACATTAATACCTGCAGATCTTGTGCAGATGTGGCGAACATAGTTTAGCCTTTCCATGACGATTGAGGGTTCTGAGAATGCATAATTATTGGGGAGTGAAGACAAGAGGTCCATGATATGGGTAGGTTATGGAATCAGTTAGTCTTACTATAGAATTCGCTTTCTAGGAAAAGTCCCTGATGTCAAACAGCTTTTTGGTATTTACCAACTGTCTTTTCCTTCCCAACTCCAGCACTCGAAATCTCAGAATTTCAGGTGTAGAGACCTTGCACGTTACGCAGCCTGTCCTCTTGTTCAGCGGTGCCATGTTGTAGTGCCAGCGAAGTGGCCACTTGCAGCGTGAGTCATTTCACGCACACTGGAACCACCAGAGGCAGTGGGCGGCCCCCCTGAGCTCTAGAACCTGGTTTTTCCATACAAACTAGCGTAATACAGCCCAATGCAAGCAGATTGTAAACCCATCTGAGGTGGGACACCAGCACAAGGCCAGCTCTCACCAAAGCCCCAAGGGAAAGTGAGAGGGTGGCATTTCAGGTGGCGGTGGTGACTGCCACTGCTCTCCCCAGCTATTCTACCTTCTGTGTCCTGAGGAGGCGGGCTGCTTGCTTCCTTGTCATCAGTTGATGACAGAACCATTATTGGTCTGTGCCCTGTTTTTATTTCTTATCTCGTCTGTGTCCAGGCTTACTACTACTGTTATTATTATTTTTTAATCAGAGCAGAGTACATGCTTAGGAAATTGATCAATCCAAAAGTATCAGGTCGGTTCTTCAAGTCTTCAGCTTTCTTTGGCTGTGTGTTAATTTGTCGCTTAGTACTTAAGGGTTACTTCTTCACACTTCGAAAGTTCTGTTTTACTTTTTTTTTTAAAGTTGCCATTTCGGAAGTCTGAGGATCCTAAAAGATTAGCCTCTCAATAGCTATGATATTACAGCCATTTGTCCACGAAGCTTTAGCAGGAGCTGGGTTTGGGGGCTTCATCAGCAGATGTTTTTCTTAAGGCTCCAAAGGCCCTGAAGGTTGAGGGCCAAAATCTATTGGAGGTAACGTTTTGCGTGGTTTCTGCTGGTTTTTCCTGTATTCGCTAGTGAAGTCCTCTAATCTTCAAAGTCCACTTAACCTGCCCAGTCACTGATGTGGAGCTGAGCTTTTGTTTTCCTCTAGAAAGATAAAAGTTCAGCTTATTTTGTGCTCTACCCATCCTGGCTGTGGGGACTATGGGATAGGTACAAAGTGGGGAGGTCCCATAGGGCTCACCTCGTTTATCCAGCTCCGTGCGCAGCTGCGAAGCTGAGCCTGTGGTTGTCATTCATCCACGAGGGGTCACTGGCCACTTGACGTCAGCTGGTGTGAAGGCCCCGGCTCACACGTCTTCCTTTAGTCAGCATTGCTCTGGTCATTTCTCATGTTAGGTTCATTGTGAATTGTTTTATCTTCCTCTGCTTCTCTTCCTCTCCATCGGTCTCTGGCTTTTCTTTTCCTGGGACTGTGGTCTCAGGGGCTTCGCTGGCCTGTACTGGATGCTCTGGGTCCCTCAGAAGGCAGGTGGCGGATGCACCCATATCCTCCTGTGTTGCCAGTGTCGTCCGTGACCAGCAGAAGCCAGCAGATAATCTGCAAGTCCCTACTTTCTCCTTTTCCGGCTGTCTTCCTGCCTTCTCCTTCCCCCACCACTGCTGTGCACATACACACACTCATCTGCAGGCAGGACATTCCCCAGACAGGGCTTCCGACAGACGTGGAAAAGGATAGTGGCACTTCAGGATTCTTCATAAGAAGGATTAGGCTGTTAGGGAAGGGGGTGTTAAGAGGGATTCTCCAGAAGCCATGTGTACATAGCAAACCCAGTGTCCACCTTGTTTTCTAAAGGTCCATTTATTTGCACAGTAGAATTGGAAGTTTTCCACATTAAAGAGTGTTATCGAATATGTTTAGGTTAGGCGTGGCTTTGGGAGATGCCATAGAGATGATGGGGGAGTTTGCTGGGCCGCTGGGGAAGGTTGCTCCCCAGCTCTGTGGCCGTCCCCTCCCAGAGCCAGCATTCAGACCTCGGTCCTGTCCAGGAGGCATGGTGCTGGATGGCTGCTTCTCTGAGTGGAATATTTATGCCTCTTCTTGCTCCAGTCTTGTCACCAACATTTGTCTTCTCCTTGAAAGGCACTTTTGAGGAAGTGCCTGCAGTGAATGGCATTCCCAAAATGGTTCGGTTTTGGCAGCTTTAAATGCGTCTGTCCTTGACCGAGTAAAGGCTGCCCTGTGTGCTTGAGTGGAGGCCTAAATATGATTGTGGCCATATGTCTCACATGTGTGAGTTTGTATACCCCATCTGCATGGTAGAATTGGTCGATTCCTGCAGGAAGGGGGCCCTGTGGGGTTTTTTTTGTATTTTTGTTCAGGGTCTAATAACAAAGAAAGCCCTTGACTTTCTCCATAGGGTTTTATGACAGTCAGGATGCTTTTGGCCACAGGTAATAGGAAACCTATTTCAAAAGGAAAGTGCTTGCTGTCATACATCACCAGAAGTTCCCAGGCAGAGTGGTTCCAGGTTGGCTAATCCAGCAGCTCAGCGACGTGCGAAGATCCGGGATCTTTACCTTTTTCTGTTCGACCACCTTCAGCACGTTGGTCCTCACCCTGTGCTTCGCTGCCCTCGTGATCTTGAGGCGGCGGCCGCAGTGCAGGCCCTGTGGTCGTGGACAGTGTCCGGCAGAAGAAGAAGCCCTTTCTTCCCGTGTATCTGTCTTAAGAGTGAACAGCCCTTTTGCGGCACACTAGCCCTCAGTTCTCTTTGTCCAGGATTGGGTAACGTGGCTCTGCAGCCAGAAGTGCACAGTGCGTGGTGGAGTAGGCACGTCGTAGGCCTCCCACAGATCTCAGAGTCTGAAAGAAGAAAAGAACAGGATTACCTCCATCAGCCTAGAATTTACCGGATGTATGGTATATGGGAGTGGAGTGGATACGCAACAGAGCTTCTGTGACCATCAACAGGATGAGTAACAGGCTTGAGCTGTAGAGTTCCTTCCTTCAGCCCAGTCAACAGACCTGGAGGAAAAGACCCTGCAGTAAGACCAGGGAAGGGAAGAGTCCGCTAGACACCTCACACTTCTCCCCTGCCATCTTCTTCCATCCCGTTCTCTCTTGGTTCCCTTAAATTTTTGTGTGTTTCAAATACGACCTCCATCCCATTACAGCAACTGACACTCAGATGTAAGGGTAATTTTAACGACGCCACTGTATCATTGGGGCGTAATTATAACTATCCCTGGAGTGAAATTAGAAACCTGTTTCAGTCTCCAGTTGGCTTTGAGATTTCTTTCAGCAGGTGACCTTCTGGTGCACTTTTCTGGCTTCTGAAGGCATCCCTGAACTTCCTCCCCCTTCACCACCCAAGCCTGCCCTGCACCCCAGTGCCCGGCCCACAGTGGCCTCTCAGTGAATGTATGTTGAATTAAGTAACAAATCTGTCAGCAAAAAAAATCACGGTGTTAGCCCTCTCTTTTCCTTGACTTATCTGCAAGAGAAACAGCATTCAGCACTTCTCTCAGGTGTTTTAAGGAGGGTGAAATAGTAGTATTTCTTGATTTTCCTGATTTTATCTTAGTGTTTGTCCTTCAGGCTCATCTGAGTTCTGAACTCAGCACGATGCTCATTACATCTCTGAGATTTGAAGGCCATCCAGAATGTTCATTGTCTCCTCAATTTAAAAAGCTCTTGTCTCCCCTCAGTCTCTGTCCCCTGCCCCATTACTTTTTCTTGTTAAAAATTTTTTCTTAGGTGTAAAATTTATGTAGAAATAATTTTATTCACTTTTCTAGTTTTTAAAGAAACATTTAAACTTTAGTAATAATAAAATATCTTATAGTCTTGTCAATTATACCCCACTAAAGCTGAAAAAAATAATAGTGGAAGAAGCAGATTAAGAGGGCCTGAGGACACAAATGTAAACTCGTAGTTTTTAAAACAGAATTACACTTCCCAGAGGTTTGGACCTTTAAGCCTGGTTACAGGTGTAACTGTTGCTGGCAAGTCAAGCAATGACCTTCTTTTTAATCTCTGAGGTAATTTTTTAGATGCTCTGCCTCTCATGATGAGGACGTTTGGTTTCTATTTTTTTTTAATTAAACTTGCTCTTAATATCTGATTAAAATTAGGAACTGCAACTGTAGGGACTGATGAAGAAGATAACACGTGTAGTTTGTAAATGTGCTTGGTGAGAGAGGCAGGATCCAAAACCAAAGAGGCCCCTTCCTTTCACACTCGCAGACGCCTTCCTCATTCCCCCACGCGATCAAGGACAGAGAAGAATGCCTGAGCTGGAGGTCCAGACGCTTCCAGGCAGCTGTTAGCAGGTTGGGAATAAAGTAGGTAAGAGGCACACCCCGAAATAGAGTGAGTCAGGTGACGAGAAGGAACCCTCCCTTCACTGGAACCCTTGGAAATAGTTGTGCGACCAGATCTGTGGGGAAGGCCTGGAGGTGAAGCGCAGGTTCAGAGGCGGCTCTGGGCGGGGCTGTCCTCCTAGGCGGGTGCATGCTGTGGAAAGCCTGGCCTCAAAAAGGGGACTTGATTGGAGTAGCCAGGTGTGGGTGATCCAGTGAGCACAAATATCAAGGCTTATGGTGGAGAAAAATGCCAGGCTCATTCTTTTTTTTAAAAATATAATAATACTTTTAGTAATATTGCTGTGTGATGGTGAAGGTGGTACTCTAGTGAGTAATGTTACCGGAGTGCACTTCTAAGAAGTGAGCCAGTTTGAAGTTTGATACTGAAAGGGCCACCTTACACTCTCCAGGGCTTCGTCTCACCTTTTGTAGGTAAAAGACACAGATGGTGGTTCCCGCCAGCCTGTTCCCACCAGAGCACCTTGCTACCGTTCTTCGGTCTCTTCTGAAACCCACCGTGTCAGATTTCCTAAATGATTTTTTCAGATCCAGTATATTTCAATTTGCAAAGCTGAAAGGTCATTTTCAAAATCTGCCTTTTTTGAGAAACATTGTGAGAAATATTATGATGTATAAGTGGGAAATCTAGGAAAAAAGGAAAGAATTCAATTAGGGGTTAAGTCAGGGCTTAAAAAACCAAATAGCACTAAGTACAATGGAAATTCCTTTCCAGACCCTGGAACAGGGTGTCCCTGCCGTAGGGGTAATCACCCAGTAGCAGGGGGCAGTACCCTGGGGCTGCAGCCCCTGTAAGTCAGGTTGAGAGAGCTGTAAGGCCTCAACTCCAAGTTCCTCAAACAGTCTGTCAATTTTCTTGTTTACTCTGGGAACATGCTGCCTAGGGGCAGATAATCAGGGGTGGAGCAGGTTTTCAGGAAAAGTAATCACAGGTGGAAGAGGACTTTGGCGGCCTTTCTACTGGTTGATGTGAGGCAGCTCCCATCAGCTCCCTGGCCTTTCCCTGGCCTTCCAGCTTTCCCTCACTTGGCTGATCAGTTCCCCATTGCAGGGCCTCAACACCACCCACCAGCTTGCTTCTCCCAGGACTGTCTCAGACAGGTGATTCCCCCCCGAGTCTCTCCTCCTGAGCTGACCAGGACCTGACAGAGTTGATGGAAAAGAGAAGTGCGTATGTGCTCTCTGGCGAGAGTGAAGTCCTGTGAGCTGTGTGGCCCTGGGCTGGTTTCTCGGGTTTCAGTGTCCTTACGTGTAAAATGGGGATGAAGGTACCACCCTCGTCACCCAGCTGTCAAGAGAACTGAGAGGTATGTGAGCCCCCAGCCTGGTACACAGTGAGTGTTCGGGAAAGCACTGCTAACTATCGTAAATTAACGTTATGATTGCTCTTGAGAATAACGGCGTATGATTTTAAGTGTTGATTGGGCGTGCAATTCCATTGCAAGCCTAATAAAGTTTAGAGTAGGGCCTTGTAAGAGGAAACCACAGAGAAATCTGGGCTTTCCTGTGATGTCTGAAAGGTTAATTCAGTGGTATGGATGAAGTCACATTTGCAGGCCAGAGAGCCATCATCATTCATGGTGACAAGTCAAGAGCATCAACCAAAAACCAGTGAAGAAGAGCATTTGGAAGAGAAAATTTCTTAAAAGATGGCAGTATCAGCCATCAGTTTTCCAATGGTGTTTGAAGAAAGTTAACCACGTTATCTTAAGGAGATAGCAGGTATCTTGTTATCTCCTTAGGAAGATAAGGGGCTGACCCTCACAGGGGCTTCGGGTTTCTCTGCCTCACTGGGCTTTCCTGAGAAAAGAGCCATGAGCAAAAAGAACACAGGTGTTCCTCCTCAACTGAGCCCTCACGGCCAGATCTCAGAAAATGAACAGATTTGGGCAAACGTTTAAATAAATCTCTGTTTCTGAGCTAGTTACAGAGCTCACCAAAACTGCAAGGGAGCAGACCGGGGCCCGTTCACGCGGTGCCTCGGCGTAAGGCCCAACAGTTAATGCTGGAAGGGGCATATCTTTATGTGCAACATTCCAACTTTGGAGAGCCTAGAGCACTCAGGCTCTGGGTCCAGTGTTCAGAGACCCAGCACATCCAGTCCTCCCCACCTGGCTATGAGCCCCAACCCCCAACGTTTTACACATCCTTATCTGTGCAGGATCTGGAATATGTTGCATTGGTCTCCATGTAAGAGTCCAGGAAAGCATGTGCCTCCTTACCCTGGATCATGGTGACAGGCAGGAAAGGGCACAGGTCTTAATAGTCCAGGTAAAATGCAAGCACAGCAGGACAACGTCTTGCAAGGAAGTCCTTTGCAGCTCCGGAATCAGCTAGATCGGGCACGATCACAGCAGCAGTGCATGGGGCAGCCCCTTCCCACAGAATGCATGGCAGAAACTCTCATCTGCTCTCTAAACTGCGTGCCAGAGAGCACGTGCACGAGAGAGAGAGAGACAGACAGACAGACAGAGAGCTACAGAGATACAGATGCCTCTGATGGCTCTCCTACTCCCTTCTAAAACACATAATCTAGAGAGCATGAGTGGCCATGTGCTTAGTTTACGCATTCACCCCAAACTCCCATTTCCCACGGAGCTTTCTGCTTCTTGCTCAGGTGCAGTAATCTTTCCCATTCCCTAGCGGAGTTGGGGGGTTTTCCTATATTTCCCAGGGACTTCTTAGCCTGTACCCCTTCCTGAACCTCGTTCCACACCCGCTATAAGCTCTCACTACTTGCCATCCAAAAGTCAGATACCAAATTCATTTGGACAAAGCAGAGTCTCACAAACCTAACTTATTTTCTGAATTCTCACCATCGATACTCAGGAACTGAATAGAATTGGATGCTGAGGATACTTGTAACTGGTTTTCCTAATGCGGACTTGATTTGAGACAGGATGGCGAGAAGTTAGGAAAATTCCTTGGCTACTGGAATGGGGAAACGGAGACAGGATAGCGGGACACAGTGACTGAGCCGTTCACAGCCAGGTGCAGGTGGTCTCCAGGGTGGAAGGCCCCAGTGCCTGGCAGGAAAACAAGGACCGCACCCCAGGGTACCCTCTCTTCCCCCGGCCTTTCCTCCCTGGAGGTAACATCTAGGCCTCAGTTGTGTTTCAGCTCCAGGCCCAGAAAAGCAGTAAAACCAGGTGGGTGTTGGCCAGAACCAACTTCAGTGACTGCCCTGTCCCTGACCAATCAGTGGAGCCCATAACCCTGACATGGCACACCTGGAGAACTGATGAATGTTCTACTGAACCCTCCCTCCCCTGAGACCTTTCCTAAGATTCCCACCTGCAAGAGAGAGAGACAAACCTTGTGACAAAGGACTCAATGTGCTGTCCCTCTGGGGAGCAGCCCACTCCGTTACCTTTTCCTTCTTCTCCCACGTCTTTCCCCACAGGCACGTGTCTCCTTAACTCTAAGGCAGCGGGCAGTTGGCAGCTTGTCCCAGGCTGATCCCCTGAACCTGTCCCCAAAGCCCCCTCTTCTCTGAGTTCCCAGTGAGCCCAGGCAGCCCAGCCTAGGCTCTCCTGTTGCTTCTTCTATGCTGAACCCTTCCTTGTTTCACTGTCCCCATCTTTAATGAATGGATCCTCATAGTCTCCTGGACTCGTGTTGTGAAATCTTTCCTACGTGAAGCTGAGAACCCCCACACTACAGCTGGCCTGCCGTAGGCGGACCTGCTCAGGTCCAGGCCCCTGTCTGGCAACAAATTCATCAAAAGAAAGCACTTCAAATGTTTTAATGTAGTCTGTGTAAGAAGAGATGAATTTTAGAATGGGTTCCAGACTGAAAATTATAATGTAATCTTTGCTTCAGACAGGATTCCTGGACGCAAGCAACAGAAGCTGACAATGTTGATTTAAAGAAGCCTGTTAGCAGGATACTGGCGGGCTCAAGGAGGAATTGTAGAGGGCTAGGAGACAGGTTCCCAGGAAAGCTTCTAGAAACTGGTGTCACTCAGAACTGGTCCGACGAGGACACCCTAGTGAGCACAGACTATAGTCTCTGCCACTGTCACTTCTTCAGTGAACTCTGACGGAACCTCCACTGCCACATTCAAGCACCGTGAGAAGTGCCACCTCCCCACCACTGTCTCTGCTGGCCAGCAAGGGAGAGAAGAGGAGGGCTATGCACATTTATCTCTGTGTCTCTGGCTCCTGAGGTCAAGTCTGGCACAGGTGCAACTGAAGAACCATTATAGAGAAGGCTGGGCAGCAAGTTCTGGCATCTCCCGGGAGGCATGGGATTCGTGACACCGGCAACTCTCCAGGGGTAGGAAGGCTGCCCCGAAGGTGCGGCAGCCCCGGATATGTCCCGTTAGGACAGTGTTCAACATCTGCGAGGTGCAGCTATTCAGGTGGCTGTAAATCACTTTAGTGGATCAGGGTCAGCCAGCTTGTTTTCCTCTACTTTTTTAAAAATGAAATAAAATAGAAGAGACAGTGCTGGTGTGTCACTTATAATGAGTTTCATCGTGGGAAACTTGTTTGTATTGTATGGAATCTGCCCCTGTGTGTGGGAACTGAGTTGCCGGGCAAAAGCTATATTGTTGCCACAGTTCATGAGCCTAAAAGCCTGAATGTTCC
>PVKM010012148.1:0-32109 GCA_004027735.1 Carollia perspicillata | reverse complement strand
TTCAAATTCTACACTGATGAGCTTGAAAGCAAAATTAGAATTATTTTTAAAAATAGATGTTCTGTGGCCAATTTTTAAAAGAAGAGATAATAATTAATAAATGGCATTACAAATTAAAACCAAATCCCTTTCTCAATAGATTCACTGACACATTAGAAAGAAGTTATTTATATCTTGATTGCAAGGCAACTTAGTTTCTCACGATTTTACTAGCCAAGGTGGACACATTCAGTGAATTTCCACATACAGGCAATCAGCAAGTTGACATGTACTGTGCTAGCCAGTTGGTGTGTATTATGCCTATCAACCTTAACAAAATTAACATTTTGGGCAGTATAATTGTTTGGGGGAGACTTTCCCATAATGGTAAGTCATTCATTAATATCCCTGGTTTCTACCCAGGAGATATCCATAGTACTCCTCACCCCAGTCATGACAAGGAAACTGTGTACAGACATCACTAAATATCTCCCCCCAAAATGTACCCCCTCAGTTAAGAAGGATTTTTTCAGAGGGAGTTTTTTGAAGCATGCCTAATATCTTTCCTAGGGAGCATATCTTCACCAAAGGGTTACAACATGTGCCAGTGATTTTGTATGAGAAGACATTGTGTGACAGAACCAGGATATATATGTATCACAACTAGTCAGTATTCAAATTCAATACGATAAATCTCATACATAGATATAAAGTCCTACATTTAAACTCAAATAATAAATGTCATGGATACAAGTTAAAGGAGACGTGTCTTGGAAAAAAATCTGATGATTTTAATCAATCACAAATTCAATATAATTCAAATAAGTATTATACACTTTTAAAAAACTTAAAAAAATAGTGAAAACTTAAGTGTCATTATTACAGAGAATAAAGTTTAAATCATGGAAGGTGATAAACCCATTGTAATTTCATCATACAAATACTATGATTATTTGTGTATCACATTTTGAGAAAAGCAGAGGTTCGAGAGAAGGGTACTAAGATTATAAGATGTTTAGCATGCTCATAGTTGGAGTAATGACCAAGGGAAATCAGATCGTTAAGAGATGGAGAAGAAAATAAATCCAGGCCAGGGTGGAGGGAGGGTAATAATATTGGAATGGCTGTCATGTAGGTGATGGAGCATATTCTGTTTTGCACAAAGAGAATTAGAACCAATGAGTGGAACCTATAGGAATTGGCAGAAATAAGAAGTTACAACTATTCTACAAGGAAACAGGCCGCCTTGCAAAGGAACAAACACTCCTTTTAGCTATGGCTAGATAATGCTTTGTCTGAGAAGTTGTAAAAGTGCCATCCATATTAAAGGAAACACTAGCTCAAAACTTTAAAGTAGTCTTAATTTTAAACATATAATTTTATAATTATTCTACTGTCTTATTAGCTGCCCAGCACATTTTTATGTTACATTGTTAAAGAGGTAAAACATTACATTTTTAAATTCTCATGATCGTGTAAATTGTCCTATTGGCTTACTTTTACATATGAATAAACTTTACATAACTGATTAACCAAGAACAACAGCCAGTAATTTTCAGACATAGGATTCAGACCCAAAATGCCTTGCTCTAAATTCTGTGCTTGTCGCAGATCATTATTGTTTTTTTTAAATTATAAAAGCACACTGTTCTAAACAGTAAACATTTGAAAAATCACAAACCAGAAGCATTCAAAAAG
This sequence comes from Carollia perspicillata, assembly GCA_004027735.1. Taxonomy (NCBI): domain Eukaryota; kingdom Metazoa; phylum Chordata; class Mammalia; order Chiroptera; family Phyllostomidae; genus Carollia; species Carollia perspicillata. The sequence goes on along the minus strand of PVKM010012148.1, from coordinate 30,432 downwards.
ACTTCTTTTATTGCTATTTTTACTGGAGGATTGATACAATGGCTCTATATTCTATTATTTTCAAAGATTTATTTTGAGCTTTTAAGGAATATTGCTTAGTGGCACCTTATAAACCATTACCATTTCTTTCATAGGGGTGGGATTCAGGTAAGAGACGTAGGATGCTACCACCCAGATGCCCAGAATTGCTATCTTATTTGTGGGAACATCATTCAATGATGCGTACTCGCAACAGAGGCACAAGGTGTACCTATCACAGTTGGTCCGGAACTGCTCAACCCCTTTAAATAGAAGAATTAACGAGAAGTGGTCAAAATATCAACCTTGTTTGACCCTAATGGAGAGCTATTTTCTCCTTTAACTTAATTTTGAGATTAAGTAGGTATTTTTGTAGTCCATCTACCACTCTCAAATATTACTGACCTTGAAAAGATGGATGTATTTGGTGTCTAGGATCATGCTGCATATTGGGTATGTACAACACATCTTCAAAACACTTAGTTGCTCCAGTCCTCATAGAACTTTGTCTTCACACAAATATCAAGTTGTTCAAATGAGTGGGCATATGGTATGTTATCTTTAAACACGAGGTCTGTTTCACTGGTTCTTACCTCTTTTGGGAATATTGAATCATATGACCATTCAGGAAATTTGCTTGACCTCTATTTCTTTTTGACTTACTGACTTCTGTTACAGGTAATAATGAGCAGTTTAAAATAAGTCTTAGCATGTCTTTAGAGCAAATTTTTATTGGGAAGAGGAGAAAAATGAAACAGATGTTCTGGAGGCTATAAGTTTGAAGTAAAAAGAAAATAGAATGAGTATAACATTTTGTGTCAAGCTTTGATTATCCTTGGTTTTCAATGAATATGGAACTAAAATAATTTATAAAGAAAAATTGTTAACTATCCAAGATTGATAGAACAGAATAGAAACAGTGTTGGGGGCAAATCAAATGTAAAGAAAAGCTGGCCAAGAAGCATAGGTAAAGAGCATAAAACGAAATACGTGAAAAGAGTAATAAGGCCCTGGCTAGCGTGGCTCAGTGAATTGAGCACCGGCCTGCAAAACAAAGGGACGCTGGTTAGATTCCCAGTCAGGGCACATGCCTGGGTTGCAGGCCAGGTCCCCAGTAGGGGGCATGCGAGAGGCAACCACACACCGATGTTTCTCTCCCTCCCTCCCTCCTTTCCCTTCTCACTAAAAATAAATAAAGTCTTTTTTAAAAAGAGGGTAGTAAGGAGGTGCACCCTCCTTGGAGAATGTATAGGCCCTTCTCTCCATCACAGACTTAAAAAAAAAATTGGGAGTCCCCATGGGACTTGCAATCAAGAGAACAGTGAGTAGCAAAACCCCTGAACCTGTCCCCAAGGCCTGTTTTCTCTGACTTCTCAGTGAGCCGATAGCAGCCCCACCTTGGCTCACTTCTTTCCTATAACATTCCTAGAGAGCCAAAGCCACACACCTAGGCTCTCTCCTGTTGCTTCTTCCATCCTAAGTCCTTCCCTTGTTTGCTGTCCTCAGCTTTAATAAATGTACTCTCCAAATCACACACACACACAAATAGTAATGAAAATGTAGTGTCCCACAGAACACTAGGTGAAGAAAGTTTGAAACAAATGTAGTAGGTGATTGTTGTTGCCTAGAGGGTAGATTTTAAAGTATAAGAAGGAAGAAGTTTCTTAGAAACACTTTCACTTTTTGACTTTTTAATATACCAAATATTTTATGTATATTATAAGCACATACATACACACATATTCATGAAAATTAATGTTTCATTTAAGGAACAAGTAAAATACAAAAATATCACCCTGGCGCGTCTGAACTCTTAGCATCTGGAGCAGACAAAGTAGACATTCCACCATGGGCTTTTCTCACAAGGCTCCACTGATCTGAATAAACTAGCCAATCAGAGTTTGCCTCCACTTCTCTCTGGCCCATTGATTTAAGCCTGGACGTATCGATTCTAGATTTTCTAGGTGGTTCACAAACAGCTCAGGTTAAATTAACTTGAGGACAGTGTTTGAAAATGCAGAACTGCTCTCACTTTTTCATGCCTGTTATTAGGCATTGTTTCCAGAAGATCAATCTTTTAATTACATTGAGCCTCCCTACTGGTAGTTCTCAGTAACAAGAAGAGTATTGTGCCCAAATTGGAAAAATAAAGAGGTGGAAACAAAGTTCTTTAGAGCACACTGCCTTTGCAAAAGTGTTATCTCCAGGCTATTGAATTGAGTCTGGTCTTTATCAGTACACCCAAGGGTGGTCCTACAAGTCATCCAAGATTCACTCTCATGAGTTCACATTTGATAGGAGGAACTTGTAACAGTTTGTATGCTAACATTATATACATGTTATGCAGTGAGAGTTGTGTTAAGCACATTAAATGTTATATTCTATGAGACTGGTTCTTTTATCATTCTTTATCCTAGAAATGAGGAAACCAAGGCAGTGTAATATTCATTAGTTTGCCTATGGCCTTAAAGTAATTGGCAGAGTTCTGTTAAACTTAGTTCTGTCTTACTACAAAGGTAATTGTATTAACTATTCTTTATGTAACTATTTATTTGACTATCATAATGCACTCCATATTTTTTTATATTTTGTAGTGTGTCACTATTTCTAGTAAGTAGAAAAGGGTAGGAATTATTCCTACTACTTTGCAGATGAAAAAAAAAAAAAAAACAGAAGCACAGAAAAATCTATTGGCTTTTCCAAAGCATGTAAGAGAGGGACAGAATTAAATGTATCTATACCTTCATTACGATTTTTTTTACTTTAAGAAATATTATATTAAAGATACTACAAGTTCTTTGCAAATCTACCTATTATAAGGTGGAATCTAATTCCCCTCCCCTTACATCTGGGCCAACTTTGGTGACTTACTTGACCAGCTTCTGCCTGGCCAAGGTTCAGTTACGCTGGGGAAAACCTGATGCTTTGTGGAAAGCTACTGAGAGACCACCATTCTATGACCTAGCTGTATGGAGAGGCCACAAGGACAGGAAAAAAGGCCTAACCAAATCTACGTATTCTCACCAACTCATCCCAGACACCAGACAAATAAACAAAAAGGCCATTTCGGACTTACTGGCCCAAGCAGCTGCAATGTAGAGAAAAGCAGGGGACCCAACCAATAACCAGGAGCAAATCCCTGGAGATATTTATCTCAGGAGAGCAAACCCAGACATTCCAGCCATCGGAGCTGTTCTGCACAGGCCCTAGTCAGCACCAGGGAGAGCTCACAGTTGCTTCAAGGAATGCTAGAGTGTAAGGCTGTGCTGTTATCTCTCAAGTTTAGTTTATCTGCCCCGAGTCGAGGTGTTTTATTATGGGATTTAAAGGTTTAGCTCTTGAGCTCTAATAGTAGCCACAGATTTCCAGGGAGCATTATCCTGAGACACTCAAGGACATGTCCCCAAGCAGATTTGAAAATCAATTACAGGCTTCCATTTCCCTGTGAAGTTACATAAAGGTCACTGATTCCAAGGGAATTTTAACTTCTCATCAGATGCTTTTTCTTTTATGATTCAGGCTTGTCTGAATGTGGAGATCTTAAAAAATGTAAGAATCAAGTGACAGGATGGACTTACATGGATTTGGAGAAGAGACATGTGAATGCATATAAATATGAATAATCTGATGATGATGATGGAAGGTACATATTTCACGTTGCCATATCTACCAGGAAGCTTTAGTAGTTTAAGTATTAACAGTTTGGTTGGGGTGAATTTTCTCTAACATTACCCTGACCCTACTCCCTTTGAATCATATTGCTATTTTTCAGGCATTACTTAGGCTATTCAGACATTATGGTGGGGTGAGGGGAGCACATTGATCCAAGAGAGTCTGGAAGGTACCCTTTTCTTAACAACAACAACAAAAAAATGTGAGCAGAAATTCTAGGCAGGCTTGATTTCATATTTCTAAGCATCTGTCATCCATCCATAACCTTATGAGATCACCCACAGGGTAATATCCAGTCACAGGAGCTAGGGAATATATTTATCTCTCATCCATTAAATTCCTAACCTTTGAAATGTTTAGGACCTATATATTTTTTTTCTCAGAGTGGATAAAGGGCTAAAGAATAGCTTCATGTTATACAAAAGGAAAGAAAAAGTTGTGAAACCTTTTCACCTTTGTTATCTCTTTATGCTGATTCTGGTCCCACTGAAATACAAGCTGGCATGAAATAGCAAGTTATAAAAGGAACTAATGTCACTGGAAGCAGAAAAACAGACAATGCAGAATTTTTAAAGACATTCCTTTGGAGACCCTGACCTATATGGAGTTAAATTCTAGCTTCTTTTTTCTTTCTCAGTATTTTGGGTTCAACTTTGAGTATATTTCTGTTACTTGATTGTAACCCTCTCCAAATACCTACTAGTCATTTATCAAAAAAACCTACCTGGCTTTATCCGAACTGAGAGCAATACCCGTAGTGTTTTGAAATACTGATTCTATATTAGGCCCCTGAAAAGTTGCTGATAAGTACCACAGACAAACATGCCCCAGAAGATTTTAGACCGGCTAACTTCTTAAAGTTTCATGCTATCTCCCATGTCAGTTCACGCTGGTGTTTGTTCCTAAAGATTCACAGATGTGCTGAGCATTGTGAGTGGGAAATATGTAGCCAAGTAGAGTGAGAGAAGAAAATGTGATTTCTTGATAAAGGGTAGCTTCTTTCTAAATCATTTCAATCAAAAGATTAAACTTCACTGGCACCACCAAAACACCACAGAGCTAAATGAACGTTTTCTTTCTTTAGCCCACAAATCAAAAAATAAAGTTTAAGAATACTGTGGCTAAATAGGACCTTAGAAAATGTGGAAACTAACTGGTTCTTTAAATGTAGTTTATTTGTTCATATCAAAGGGTGTCCATGAGCACAAGCTGGTCTAAGTGAGATACAAGTCACTCATATGTTCATTTGAGACATTTTCTCAAATTAAGATTTACATGCACATTCAAGGGCTCAGAAATAAACATATAGTGTAGCCACAATTACTGATTTAGGCAGACAGCAGTATTTTAAAAGTTTTTATTTGATGGGTGATGAAAAATACTAATAAGTAGAATAACTGGTCATTGGAATGTGATTTGAAAATAACTGAATTATCTCCGGGCTGTATTATAATTAAATTTTCTGGCTGAGTTACAAGCTGGTCTATTTCCCTTATCCTAAGGACAATGACCAATATTTCTAACATGTCCCAGAAGTCCTTGTAAGCCCTGAGACATGTCCATATCTGTACCCTCCATTTGTATCACTCTGCCGTTCTCTCCCATGCCTGCACCTCCATAGCCTTCTTTTCATCCTTGTAATGGTCCTTTCATTATAGTCAGTTGAACCATACTGTTTTGGCCTCAGACAAGTTAAGGTCATCACATTAAATTTCACTATTACAATACAATACTCTATTGATTCTTTGCCTCTTTCCTTTTCTGCCCCTTTCTACCCTGCCATTTATATTAAAATATAGGTGCAAGATAAATATTATATTACAGAAACACAAATCATAGTATTCTAGATTGCATGACATCAACATTGTTATGTGGCAAACTCTTCAGGGTAGCTGGTAAAAGGATGGTATTGATACTGTACCTTATGGCCACTGTATACACTCTAGGAGGGATCTATCCATGAATTACAAAGACTGAACTTGGAAACTGTGGCAATATCTTTTCTCTACAGTTCAAGCCTGAGAATGATTTCTTTCAAGTTGCATAAAGTATTTTTGGCAAGGCAGGGCAAACCACTAGTACAAATTATATACAATATAGATATGATAATCACCAGTATTTAGTCTATAATTAATGAGTTAGCTGATCATCCAGTAGAGATAGAACACTGTGATATACATACTATTTTTGATATGGGATCCCCTGCTGCTATTGAAGATAATTTTAAGTCATGCAGTAATGAATATTTATAATTAGAATGGTTAGGAACCTATGAGAAATGACTGAAATTTCATTAATGAGGTGATATAACATTTATTTTGTTAATAAGTTTAAGTAAAAATATGAGTTGACTAAAAGGAAAAAGCAAATAATGGAGCAAATTGCAATGAAATGGAAAAAAGTATAAAAATGGGGTAGACATAACTGAACTATTAATATTTTCACTTTTCTCTTAGTTTCAAATACATGGAAGTACACCTTTGGAGGTCATGGCCAGCCACTGCCCAACCAGCTTCAATTCCCAGTGTCAGTCAAAACTGAGCTACTTCATTTTAAGTTTCTTGCTAACTAGACACCTAAAATTATTTTATATTGGACATCATGTTTATCTTTGAATCCAGATTGTAATTTTTATCTTTGAATGTAGTTGGATTTGTTCCCTTCTTCCAAGTGAGACATCAAGCAAGAAGTGGGTGGATTAGTCAATCTGGGAGCAGAAGGGTCCCTTACATAAAATGTTTGTATGTGGAGCAAAGGGGTATGTGTATGTTTTGCAGAGGTAGCTGATATTTACTGAGATTTTGGTCCGACAGGACCAAGGTAAGGAGGTAGAAAAGAGAATGAATAGGAAATATGTAAGCAGTGGCTGGACATATGTAGTGGAAACTAAGAACAGACTGGAGAATCAGCACGGTCAAGAGCGAGTACCGGTGATTATTTGGACTTAGACTGCACACCAAGATTCTGTGCTTGAGGCAGCTTTTTAATGTTACAGAACACTCTAGTAGAGGGGCTATATTTACTTAAAATGGGTGGGCTTGGTGGAAAAGAATGAAATCTAAGTAAATGACAGCCCTGTGGACCCTGTCCACAGGACATCCATGCCCTAACCGCTCTATAGTGGTAGTTGGCTCTTGATGTCTGCCCTTTCTATGGACTCTTCCGTATGGACTTAGCACTCGCATCCTTCAGTCTCAATGTCCTCAAATCACACTTTTTGATTTCTTAGATGTTCATAAGGCCAAAAATTTCATACATTCCTTCAACTCACTCCATATCTTCCTTCTATTCCTATCAATGGCTATTTTCTTTAAAAAGTGCCAGAGTTATTAAATAGCTACAATAATCAATAGTGTGTGATATTAGCTAAAGATTAGATACCTAGATCAATATAACAGAATAGATAACCCAGAAATAGATCTATACAAATATACACAACTGGTTTTTCATGAAAAATGCACATGCAATTCAATGGAGAAAAGATATCATTTTTAACAAATGGTGCTGGAGCAATTGGACACTTAAAATAAAAAAGTAAATAAACCTTGACCTGAATCTCACACATTATAGCCAAATTAACTCAAAATGATTCAAGGACCTAAATGTAAAACATAAAACCACAAAATTATCATAAAACACAAAATAAAATCTTTGTGATCTAGGAAATTAATGCAAATTAAAGCCGCAATATATCACTGTATATCTACCAAAATCGCAAAAGTAAAAAATTAACAACACCAAATGCTGATGAGGATGTAGAGAAACTATATCACTCATACATTGTGGGTGGGAAAGATTGGTATTTTCTTTCTTTTGTTCAATTATATTTCATCCATTATGCTATTAGTTGTCCCAATTTCCCCCCCTTGACACCCTCTACTTGGCTCCCCCCATGCCCTCAGGCAATCCACACACCATTGTTCATGTCCGTGGGTCATGCTTAAAAGTTCTTTGGCTATTCCATTTACATCCCCATGACTATTCTGTAACTACCTATTTGTATTCTTAATCCCTTCACTTCTTCACTCATTCCCCATACCACCCTCACATCTGGCACCCATCAAAATACTCTGTGTCCATGATTCTGCCTCTGTTCTTCTTGTTTGCATTGTTTTTTAGATTCAGTTACTTATAGATATGTATTTATTGCCACTTTATTGTTCATAGTTTTTATCTTATTTTTCTTAAATAAGTCCCTTTAAATTTTCAGATAATAATGGTTTGGTGATGATGAAGTCCTTTAGTTTTTTTTTCTTGTCTGGGAAGCTGTTTATCTGCCCTTTGATTCTAAATGCTAACTTTGAAGGATAAGGCAATCTTGGTTGTAGGCCCCCACTTTTCATGGCTCCGAATATTTCTTGCCAATCCCTTGTACCCTGCAAAGTTTCTTTTGAGAAGAAGAAACAGCCTTATGGGAACTCCCCTGTAGGTGACAAACTGCTTTTCTCTTGCAGCTTTTAAGATTATCTCTTTATCTTTAACCTTGGGCATTTTAATTATGATATGTCTTGGAGTGGGCTTCCTTGCATCCATCTTGTTTAGGGCTCTTTGTGCTTCCTGGACATGCATATCTATTTCCTTCACCAAATTAGGAAGTTTTCTTTCATTATTTTTTCAAACAGACTTCCAATTTCTTGCTTTCTCTTCTCCTTCTGGCACCCCTATGATACAAATATTGGACAGCTTGAAGTCGTCTCAGAGGCTACTTAAACTGCCCTTGCATTCTTTGGATTCTTTTTTCTCCTTGTTCTGATTGGTTGTTTTTTGCTTTCTTATATTCCAAATAATTGATTTGATTCTTAGCTTCATCTTCTCTTCTATTGTTTCCCTGTTAACTGTTCTTTATTTCATTTAGTATATCCTTCATTTCTGACTGGATCTCTTTCATGCTGTTGAAGTCCTCATTAAATTCCGTGAACATTCTTATAACCAACATTTTGAATTCTGCATCTGTTAGATTGCTTATCTCCATTTTGGTTAGCTCCTTTTCTGGAGTTTTTCTCTATTCTTTCATTTGGGCCTTGTTTCTTTGTTGGCTCATTTTGGTAGCCTCCCTGTTTGTTTCTATGTATTAGTAGAGCTTCTATGACTCCCTGTCTTGGTATCATGGCCTAATGTAGTAGTTGTTTAAGGTAATTTACTAGCAATGGTATTTATGAGGACAGTACCTGTCTGGAGTACATAGAGGTGATAGAATCAATAGTACTTTCTGAATGTTTGGATGAATGAGTAAAGGAAAATAAGGTATTAAGGATGAAGTCCAGGTTTGGAGGTTGGCTAATTGGTGAAGAATGTTGATTTTAATCACTGAAATAATACATTTAAGAATAGGAGATGAGGAGAAGCAGCCAAGCATAATCATATATATATATAATATAATATATAATACATGTGATTACAAATTATATATAATTATATGTATATGATTATATGTGTATAATTCTATATATATAATTGCCAGAAAGAATATGGAGAAAGCAGTGCTATAGTCTCTACTATTTCAGGAAGGAGGAAAGGAGGATGCTATATAATGTTTATCACAAACTTTCTATAACTGCTTCTAATATTTACTCAGCTTTGTTTGTTTTCATTACAAGCAATATTACCTAAACCATAGATGTTTGCAATGGATGTTAAAACTTTGTGCCTTGCTGTTTCCAAGATCTGATTTTACTTGGCATTGACTAATGAGGACTGTTAATTATATTGTTCAGGGAAGAATCAGGTTTTGATGTTGAGTAATCCTCTTCATTTTACCTATTTTTAAATATGCATTTATATGCTATGCTTTCATTGGGTACACATGGCATTAATTTGGCAGACTGGAAATATATGTATATATTACATTTCTGACACACCCCACAACCACATTGCACTCCCACACACACCCACCCACCTCAGCTCATCTTATATGCACATCTGTTGCTACAGGGGAGAAGGAGTTCCATCTTGCATCATCAGATCTCTGCTAAGTGCCCTCAGTCCCATGCGATAGAATATCTAGTGCCTAAATATCCCAGTTCATTTCATTCGTGTGCAATGAGAGAAGGAACGAGCATCTGGAAATTGCAGCTTTCTCTGAAAGGCATAATTTCCCATTAATTTCAGATGAGAGCTTACTGACTCTCAACTAAAATACACTGCTGAGTTCTTTCAACCTAAAGAAAAATAAGGGTAAGACCTTAAATTTGGGGAGCTGATAAAGATTATTTGGATAACTAGATATTCTTGAGTCAAAGTCGTACATATTCTGACCTAATTTTTTTAAAATATAAAATCACCTCATTTGTAACAGAGAGAACTCAACATCACTGCTTATATTTTGTGTTGTATTTTCTCCCTCTACTGGCCAAATTCTACATCAACATTGAAATAAACCAAAAAGAATGTTCTCTTCTGCATAGTATAATTAGGCTCTAGAAGTGGAAATGTATATTGAGAAGAAGAGTCATAGAGTATCTTGTATGTTTGTCTCCCTTCAGTGCCCTCAAGCATGCTCTACAGTCTCCCCTGAAAAATAGAACAAAACAAAAACATTCTGCCCTTAGGAAAGATTTACATTAGTAATGTCTACCTTGGTGTTTTGAGCCATAGACTCCCTGGAAGAGTGCATTCAATTTCACAAATGTTTATTGGGTCTACATATGTCAGGCACCCAATTAGTTGCTGTGTATATAAAAATGAGTATTGTCCTTCCCTATCCCTTAGGAACTCATAGTCTAGTAGGAAGACAGATCCATAAACAGTTAAAATTCAGCATAAGTGCAGCAAGAGAGAATCACATAAAACATCAGGAAATTACAGATGATTAAGGAATTTGTCAGGGGAAACCACAGAAAAAAACATCCAAACAAACAACATACAATTGTGATATGGCTTAAGGATTCTGCCATATGTACACCACTAAGGAGGGCCTTTTGGGATTCATGAAACAACATGGGTCAAGGTATGGACGTGTGACGCTTCATTTTGAGGTGATGACTAGCTGTGTGGCTTAGAGTTGGAGTTTGTGAGTCAACTGGCCAGAGCACAAGCCAGAAATTGAGGTTTGCACCAGAGATTTATGAGCCTAGATAGATATTGGAGGAGTTCAGACCACGTGTCATAGCAAATAAGAGAACACAATGAATTCTAACCAAGCACTTAACAAGATTATTTTACATATTTGCATCAGTGGCTTGATTTTGTTCATTGTGAAGGAAAGTACAGTATAGGTAAGGAGAGGAGGCGAAGTCTGCACAACAGGTCCTGTTTCTTGAGCCACTACAAATGATGGCAGGTAAGAAACTGGGATCAGTAGCGATTACAGCTGAGACTCAGGTCTTGGCTGGTTGCTTTTCTTCTCTCTGTATTTACATTCACTTTTTGATGACTTGGGGAAAGACATCCATGTAAATCTGACAGCAGAAGTGAGAAAGATGGAAGGCATAATATCTCACAGTAATTCCATAAATGCCTAATATGCCAGTAAATATTTTTTAAAAATGAAAACACCTCATTTCTAATTTTCTGAAGGACAGTTTCATATTGGCTGATGCATAGGTAACATGATGTGCTTTGGACTGCGTGATCTCAATTTGCTTCAGAAGTTGCCCTTTTTTGTTGTACTGCATTAAAAAATAAATGTGTAACATGCAGATGGAAATGAAGGCAAGACATCTAAGCTGCTGTTAAATTAATTTTCTAATTCGGAACATGGACTCAATGTTACTGACAGTTCTGGGGAGGATTTTTTCTGCTTTTTGTTATTTTTGGCTTTTTTCCCTTTTTTTTCCCCCTGAAGCAGCAAGACCATGCCGCATTCCAAAAAGTGAAGCTGCTGTGTTATGGGCCCCTCTCCTCTCCTTGCTCCCTCCCTCCTTCCTTCTTTTCCTCCCTCCACTCTTTCCTCCTTCCTCCTATAGCTAATAGGCTATGCTTCCATTCTTAAATTAGTATTTTTTACATTTACTATTATTTTGTATTAGTTTTAGGTGTCCAACATAGTGGTGTGACAATCATATACTTTACAAAGTGATCCCCCTGATATTTCATACCTGGTAATTACAATATTATCGACTATATCCCCTAGGCTGTACTTTAATCCCCCATGACTAGTTTTAAGGACCAATCTGTACTACTCAGTCCCTTTATCTTCTTCACCCAGTCTCCAAAATCCCTTCCTCTCTGCAAACCATCAGTCTTTTCTCTGTATCTATGAGCCTGTTTCTGTTTTGTTTGTTCATCTATATTGTTCTTCAGGTTCCACATATAAGTGAAACCATAAGGCATTTGTCTTTCTCTAACTGACTTATTTCACTTAACATAATAACCTCTAGGTCCTTCCATGCTGTCGCAAATGGTAAGATTTCATTCTTTTTTATTGAGTTAGTATTTTCAGAGAATCAAACAGCCTGGGAAGAAACAGCTCCTAAATATGCCTTCAGAAAATATTTGATGTATAAGTTGATACACTGGAGGGAAATGTTTACCTGTTTTCCAAGAACTAGTGTCTGTCTTTAAAAAGTCACATGACTTTCCTCAGTCTCAATAATCTCACTCATGAAGTGAAAGGTTTGTGTGAGATGATCATTGCCATCTCCATCAATTCTAAAGTTCTGTCTTTTTGACACCCAAACAGAATGTACTCATTTGTCACTAAAGATTGGCCCACACTGCGTCCCCAGATCCTAAACTGGGAAACCCATGCTGCAGGTCTCCAGCAGACAATGTCAGGGTAAGTAAGCCCGTGCTAAAGGTCCCTAAAGCCCAGGTTAGAGCACAAACAGAGGCAGCAAAATGTAAATCCAAATACGAAAAGACATTTGTTAAAGAAACTAGCTCTTATACTGCTATCTTAATCAAAACATAGCTTCACAATGACAAGACTTTAAAAGGAGTAAACTTATACTTATTTTGATGCCTGAAATTGGGCATTAAAATGTTAAAGGTGGATGAACTTAATTACCATTGGACATGTCTGGATGTTTTGGGGGGAGGGAAGTGGCAATGTTTCGATGAGTAAAAAGTTGAAAATAATGGATATAGTAGTGCATCCTTGTTTTACTACATTTAGTAAATTTGCAATTCTAGTGTTCAATATCCATGTAATTGACAATGGAAAAAATCAACATTAGGCCTATGCTTGTTATTTCTAACCTATATACATACAAATTTAAGAGTAATATGGTTTACTTAATATTAAAAAATGGTTCCCGGCCTCCCTCAGAACAGTTAGAAATATCACTCTAGTGTATGACTACTCAGAACCACCAACAGCAATACCCAACAAAGAAGAAAGAAAATGGACATTTGGCGCTACTAGGAAATAACATTTTGTTAAGCAATAATTTACAACATTTATGTAATCTAAGAGGGTGTATTATTTAACAGGTTACTTAATTTGATTTTTTTCTTAACCTAAGCACTTTAAATCTCCAATGTAGACAGCAGTACAACCCATAAACTTCTTTGCCATTTGGAACGGTGGCCTTTCTTTCCCCCTGAATGGTGTTGGTCATAAAAGGAATGTTGTGGATTATAGATTGGGCTCTGCCACACCTGAGTAGTCAATTTCAAGGGAGAGCTACACTCATGTGTCCTTGGCACATTTTTGTGAATGTGTATTTACAATACTTGAGCCCTCAAAAGCATGAGGCCTTGCCAGATCTAAGGGCGGGACCACCTGCATAGTGTATGGGAGTCTTGTCTAATACATGTTTCTATTCCACATCATTGTCAGTCATGTTGTCCTCAGTCTTCCAAGATTGATGCTTATTTTTAAATGTGTAAGATTTTGGAATTACTTCCCGAGCTGACTACCGTGGCATGGTCCTCTAGCTTGCATAGTTAACTGAGTCCGGTAAACAAACAGGGGCAGGGAGATTATGCAAAGTCCATAATGCCACAGGATAAGGGAGTTTTATTAACATGATGTAACTATTTTTATTTATCATAAACTAGTAAAATACAAGTTCAAATAAGGATACTTGTAGGAGTGAGAACACCTTTTAAATAAATGTGCTTTGGAAATGTGCTATTTTATAACAATGAGTCTTCCCTGAGATTGAAGGAAGTCAGAGAAGATACATGAAAAGGTGCATCTTTGAAGTTAAATGATAGAAGGCTACGTAAAAAGTAATTAAAAGGTTAGGGAAAACTATAATTGAGAAGAAATAAGAGAGAAATTAATACCTCTGATCTGACTAGCCTGTCGGAGGAGAAAACCCTCCAAAATTAAGCAGGACACTATGTTTGGGGTAAAATGGAACTTCAGTGCATGTGTCTGTCATGCACAGTAGCCCGAGGAAGCATGTTGTGCTTGTCATGGCCAACTGCCATATTTAGGAGTTAGTTTCTGCTGTGTCTTATAGGTGAAGTTTGAGGCAGTGATGGATGGTGCTGAGATTACTAAAAAAGAAAACAAAGAAATTAGAACTGGGAGGGACTTGAAGAAGATGCACCATCTCGTTGCTTCAGCTTACCCACTAGGCAGTTGTACTCTAATGGGTTTGAATTAATCAAAGTTTACATGATAGAGATGTATTATTGTTAGAAATTTTGTTCTAACTGGTAATTCTGAGTTGAAAAACTAGTTACTTTACTGTGCTTCTACATTAATAAATGGTTTCATTTTTATAAACAAAATGTCTGAACTTCAACTTTGTGTTATCTTGAAGTCGAATAAACTGTTTGAAGGATGTTCCATCTTTCACTCTTTACTTTACAGTAAGAGATATGTGTTTTTATAGCAGCAGCAAAACCTCAGAGTACAGAAATCCTCTGGAGCTGAGATGTGAAAAGTTAGTTAAGAATTACTCTCAGCTCTTAAATATTGTAAGTGGGAGCAAGTATGTTTTTGAAGAAACTGTGGATAGAAACTTTGCAATGTGCCAGAGCTGGCTGAGATCTTAGCAGAGATCACTGATATCTCAAGTAATGAAAGAGATGATGAAGAAAAATAACATATCAGAATATTGTTATATTAAGAATCTAGTGACAGTTTGAAATTTTATGTATATAAAAATACATGTATCTCACCAAAATTGGGTAAAGGAAGGTTGGCATAGGCAAAACCTCAGGAAGCGTGGCATTACTTTTTCCCTTGTCTGGGGTGAAGCAGGAACTCACTATGGCCTTATTTTCAGGGTAAACTCATTATCAGTTTAAAGTGTTTATCTCTGGCTAAGTGGAAAAACAAATAAATACCACTTGAGTATTTACTTACAAGCTCACTGATCCCCTCATTTTCAGTCTCTTCGTGGCATCACCATTTGTCCACTTACCTAGAAAAGGAGGAAAGCTTGCTCAGAAACTTTGAGTTATTCTAGTATGCCCCTTTTTCTCACACTCCACATCCAAGCCATTGTTCTTATAATTGTTAAAATCTCCCACTAGTTTCCCTGCTTGTGCCTTAATTCGGGTTGATTCAGTCATTCATTCATCACATTAGGTACTGGGCATGCAAAGATGCATGCATCATAGTCCCTGCACTTGACACTCCAAAACTCCCCAGACCACTTATTTAAAATAAAATGTAAAAAAGAATATAGATAGATGTTGGGAACCTCCCTGCCTGGTTTCAGAAACTGTAACCCCCCCATGGCTAAGGCTGAGTGAGAGACCTTGGGACCATATGCTGCTAAGGAGATAAAACTTATCTCACTGGCAGGGGCACTGCCTCTGCCCCCTTTTACCTCACACAGCTTGGCCTGGAGCAGATGACCTATTAGCCAATGATGGGTAAGATTCCTCAAATGAGGGATGACCTAAGACAGGCATGGTCATGAAGGGGCCCTCAGGGAAGGACTTGGGGGCTACAGAAAAAGGGGGTGATGGACCCTCACCCCTAGGCTTTGACATATCCTGAGTCCTCATTCTGTCTGCAAGAAGTATCCTCATCTTTTGGCTGCCTTACTTCCCTTGCCTGATTTAAGCCTGAAACCATGACAGAGGGTGGTGCAGTCCTGTGCTGGGAAGGTCAGGTTCCTGAGAATATCAGGCCTAAGAAAGAATACATAAAACCCTGTGAAACCTGCTTTGATAAGAATGCCCTCAGTTTTCTGATAAGGGTCCAAGCATGAAATGAGTTTGTTTCTCAAAGTTTTATAGCCCTTTAGCTAACAGACCCTGACTCTGAATAAACCCTCTGAGTTCTTTGTATGTTATCTATTATTTGATCCTTACTTCCTGCCAATGATTGATGAGCTTTACCTATATTCCTGTGCAAATTGAATCCAATAAAAGCCCACTGAGGAAAAGACTCCTGGCCCTTCTCCTTTGAGGTATTAGTCACCTTTCCTCCCCAAGCAGATCATATCTTGGTAGACTTTTTCTCATGTGTGGTGCATGGAACCCCTCCACAGAAGAAGAGAAGAAAAGGAGGAAAGCTTATATTAGTGAGATAGCTGTTGATTTCCCAAATGCTTATTAAGATAGCATCCTAATTACTTTCATTATCTCTAGAGTATCTTCCCTGAAGACATTCTTCAGACTGCAACTGGGGTGCCCATCCAAGATGCAAATCTCTACATGGCAATCTCTTAGAATTCTTCACTGGGTCCCTGTCATCTAAGCAGGGGTGTCCAACCTTTTGGCATCTCTGGGCTACACTAGAAGAAGAATTGTCTTGGGCCACATATTAAATACACAAACACTAATGAAAACAGAAAATCTCATAATGTTTTAAGTAAATGTATGATTTTGTGTTGGGCCACATTCACAGCCATCCTGGGCTGCATGCGGCCCACAGGCCACAGGGTTCAATAACCCTGAAGAATAAAAGACAATTTACTAAGCAAAATGACATAAAGCTCTCCAGGGTCTTGTCAAGGGTTCCTCTCAGTCCTTAACAACTGTCACCTCTGCTCTACACCTTTAATTCTTACAACTTCTGTTCTAATAATAACCACTACTGTGGTTTCTCACATTTATCACACCTCCACATCTTTTGTTCATTCCATTTTGGCTTTCTACAGATCTTTTATGACCTACTTTATCTTCTCTGAACCCTCCTTCTGTCCCTCCCCACATGCTGCGAAGGGTGAACACCCTCTATGCTGTGTTTACTCAAATACTTGTCACATTCAGGGCCATTAATTACTTTTTGACATGCTTCACTCACCCGCTTGGCACATATCTGATTCTCTCTTTAAAACATTTCCAGGATTTCAAACCACACCTGGAACATAACAGATGCTTTATATAAGTATTTTGCAGTAATACTACACAAATGAATAAAGAAATCTTATAACAATATTAAATGTCTCCTATATTATATTTACTTCTGAATAAAAAGGGCAATTGTGTACATGTAATATTTTTGTTGAAAAGCTATATATTTTGTCTAACATTATTTGTTATTTTTTTAGTTTAGCCATAATATTATTATCAAATATTTTATGTTGCCTATTAACTATTGACAAGAATTTCATGTCAATGTAATGAGCTAAAATCAAAATATAATAATAAATTTAGCATGCAGTAGAGATATAAGGATATTAATGCAGGCCTATTCTGAGCAATGTCAGAGAAAAATCTCAAATAATATTATAGAAAATAAGAATGCCAGACAAGGCATCCTCTGTGAGAGAAGAAAACCCAAATCAATGTGAACCTGCCCAGAAGGAAAAGGCTAGGACCGATGCCTACACTGGTTGCCACCTTTGGGGTCTTCATAAGTAACAGGAGGAGGACATGCGTGGACTTGTCCCTCCAACCTACTTAATTTTACTTTCTGACAAAAGTAAAAGTCCTAGACTCTGAGTCCTAGACTCAAAACAAACAAGCTTCAGCACTATAACAGAAGTATTATAGACAGATTTTGGAGACAGTATCAGTCAGTTCCCAGTCAAGTGGTAGAAGCCATACCATTGATTTTTTTTTTAATTTAAGAAAAAAAATGTAATACAAAAGTGAATTAACTAGGCTAAGTACTAAGTAACTACAGATGGGAAACAAAACAAAGCAAAAAACCTCTAAGTTATCAGGAAAGAGCTACTACCACTACAGAAAAGGGAAGAACTTGGAATACTACAAGACTTAGAAATTTAGGGGAAGTCCCTGGGATTGAGGCCCAGACCTGTGGCATTCACATGCTGCTATGGAAGAACTGTTGCTACTGGGGGAAGAGGTATTGCTGGAGTGACAATGACAGGAACAACAGACATACAGGAAGTAGACAGGAGGGATTACGTTCTTTCTCCTCCAGCCTTAGACGTTCCCTCTATCACCCCCTACTGGCTAAACCTACTAATTAAAAGCCATATGTCAAAGTGTTTTCATTTTTTTTTTTTTAAACAGCCAGCATAAGGAAGCATATAGAAAGAACTTGGCTTTGCAGCTGGACAGTAGTAGCCTAATAACTAGCATGAATACCTTGACAACAACTGGTGAGAGAACAAATGGGGTATGGAATGCAAACACGTTAACATGCCTTAGAGCCTTTGAGCATGGAGAGGTAGAGCGTGCTCACCCACAGCCAGCTCTGTCCCTGCTCTCTGCTGCCCAGCCTGGATCCGAGCCTTAGATCCAGACTCACCACTCTGTACTGACAGCCAGCTCTTTGGAACATGTCAGCCTAACAAAAGCCAAGCACTTCTTATGGTTCTTGGACAAAGAAATAATCCTGGCCATGCAGTGGTGCCAGAGGAGTGACTTTAAGAGCTAAGTCAGTCCTGAGTTATTAATTTAGTGTTCAGTTCCTGAATTAACAACAACAGCAAAAGGGAAATGTTAAAAATAAATGCATCATGACAAAACTTATTCCTGTCCTGAAAAAATATTAATACCAGCGATAACTGACAGCATCTCTTAAGGGTAAGAAAGAAGAGAATATATACACTGAAGTTCCCAGTACAGATTTAAAACCCTACATTAACAGAACTGGTTAATGGATGGATAACTCAGAAACAGGAAAGAAAGAAAGGCATTTAAACTCCCCCTTGATAGAATCACTTTTAAGAAATCACTGTTCTTTTCCACCGTTGTGTATTTCTCGTTATTTGAGGGTAAAGAGTCACCCAGCTAAGAATCAAATCAATACCTGCCTTACAAGAAAACATAACCTTGAGTACTGCTAATGCTTCTACAAGCCTCCTTTAAGCTAGTTAAAACTGCCAGCAAGTCAGGAAAATTAATACAAGCTTACCATCATAGAGACATGAAGAAAGAAAAACAAACCTAAAGAAATCAGACAAATGATATCACACCAGTGCTTAGAAACCTACAGTAAACATCATTTGAAGGTTTTTACTATCCGATCACAATCTACCTTTCCAGTTTCATTTTATCCTGTGCTTCCAAGGACCTCTATAACCAGCATACAGGATCCCTCAATTTTGTTAAGATTAACACGCAAAATGTTCTTGCTATTCCCTGTGACAAGAAGGTCTTTCTATCCTCCCTCCTTCCTGTCTAGGAAAATAATTTTGAACTTTTATCAATATCCATTGAATCTACTCCTTTACAGAGTTTGACTTTTGTTTTCTCCCATTTTTCCTCTTGATCTTTAATAAGATCCATGTAGCATTTGTATCTTTGTAATTAGACTTATCATCTCTCTCAAATCTAAGATGTCATTGAATGTAACGTGCCCTGTTACTTTGTATGCCACTAAGAAAGAGAAACGGTTCTCATTTAATTCTGGTGCCATCAGTTTCATGAAGCGTCCAACTTGAGGTAATAGAGTGTAAATAAAAGGTACGTTTCAGAATTAATGAAATATGATGGCTGCATATAGGACTGCCTTCCTCGCTAAATTGCCGAACTGTGAGCTCACGACAGCAGAACACACCACTCAATGTTGTGCCCACCCCTAATGTCAAGCGCACTGTTTGCTACACAGCAGATTCTTCAGTAAGTGCCTGTTAAAGTGTGCCCCCAAAATTAAGATGCAAACTTAAACTGTATCATTAGCAACACTCTCATAGGCTGGACTTTATTCTTTGACACAACTGATAATGTGCAGGCTACAGATAAGGGATAGACAGTCACAATATCCAAAATTTCTTCTCCTGAAACTTCATGGCACTCAGCCAGGGCTCCTTGTATTAGCAGGATGACTATGCATTTATATATGTAGTTCAACTTTAATAGACATGGGAAGGTCTGGGCTCCTAAAATCAGCCATTTGTTGCCTGAAAATCCCACTTTTAGGAAATCCTTCCATTGTAACAAAATGTACAATTTCCTGAGGGGAAATCGCATTAAGTTTTATCAGACAGCATCGTTATCTGAATTAGTTCCTAGGTCCCTCTTCAACTGCAACAAATAATAACCAATTCAAAATTAGTTCTGATAAAATAGAGACCTTCAAGTTATTTTTTTGCACCGCTCAAGAAAAGGTAGACTTGGGAAAGAGGTTTCAGAGCTAAGGATGACAGGGACTCTGATGATTGGCTGAGATGTGGAAGTGGAGGCTAGCAGGTGAGCAGCGAAGCAGACATCACCTTGCTAGGAACCTGTGCTTGGCTTGAACACAACCTTTTTAGGAAAAACAATAATTTCTATTTTATTCTGCAGTCCTTTTCTTCGTTTCTGTTATTTGCTTTCGTTCTGCATTCCTGCCATGGATGGCACCTATCGGCCTCATTCTAATGCAATTGCTCCGTGGAGTTCATTGAGACCTTTTCAGCGCCTCTCTCTCCTCTCCTTTCTTCATCACCATTCCTCGAGCTTCTTTATGTTTTCTTTCCCTTCGTATCAGTTTCCTAGAGCAAGAATTCCACTTGGAAATGAAGTGTGTATCCACCCCATAATGCACACATCCCTGAAAATGTTCAGTCTTTCCCCCGACCTGTGCCCTGTTGTCACTGTTCCGTAGGTCAGCTCAGGCTCCACTGACTCTAATTCAAGTGATATTAAGCCACTACCTCCAAGTCAAACTACGTCCGAGTGGCTTTTTTACCCTTTATTCTAAATATCTTTTGTTTTTAATTTTTCTTTTAGTCTTTGCAGATGTGACTGAGTAATTGGAGTAAATGTGCCCTTCCGTGTCATATAATTGGTTTAAATGATTGTTTCTGCACCTGTGTGTTTTGTTTCCCTTCTCCGTATTTTAGGCATTTACATAAGAAATACTCTGTTGTTTACCTCTGGCGGCCCTATGTGTCAGCCAGAACCTCTCTACTTAGTAAAAAATGTCCTGACAGATGCCTCCCACGTAGCCAGGGCAATCAATGCACCTGCCAATATCACAAATAATAATGCTTTGCATCGTATGACACTTTGAACTTTTTCTAAATGCTTTAGCTTATATTTTTCACTCTCACCCCTTTCTTATTTAGTGGAAACTTATGACTTTCCAGTGCCTTTTTAGTCATTCATTTTTATTTTTTTCTGTAGTCATTTCATATTTGACTAGCATTCATATGGTTTTTATCCCAGTAATTCTGCATAATCAAACCAGCAATTTTGAGATTTTTTATTTTAAACTATATTTCTTTTAAAAACATAGTGCATTACCCCACCTCTAAAACTTCTATTTAATTTTGAAAGCTGAATTACTGCCAACATGCCATTCAGTGTTGTCCCAGTAATTTTATAATCATAGTTCTCCTGATGTGATCACCAGGTAAACATTCTAACTTCTTTCCGTAATTCTTCTCTTGACAAGGCACCATCATCCTCTGAAGACAATTATTAAGTTTCTTTCTCTGCTTTCTCCCCCTCAGAGACTGCTTCTGTTCACACCTCCCCACCCCGAAGTCTGACATTCCCCTCACAGAATACATGGGAATCAACAGTTACAATTCTAATATTGGGAAGACTTGAAATTCCTCCTTTTCTTCTCCTTTCCAATGCCATCTGTTTTCTCCATTTCTCAGATACTGATTGTTCACTCCCTGTGACAAGTAGAATTCTACCTAGCACAGCCTCCAAGATTCCCACTGGTTGGTGTATGCTCTGTAACATCTTCTCTTCAGAGTGGTAGCCCTGCAACTATGATGGGATATCCCTGCGCGCTATGGTCAGCTCATATGGAAAGTAAGATTTCATCGATATAGTTAAGGTCTAATCAAGGGAGGTTAGCTGGGTGCACTGATGCCATCAGTTAAACCCTTAAAAGAGACAGGAAGAGCACCAGGCGATCTTCAGCCAGCCTGGAAGACACAAACAGCCATGTTTGGAGATAGCCATGTCAGGAAACTCGGAGCAGCCTCACAGGTGTGTCCAACCTTTTGGCGTCTCTGCGCCACACTGGAAGAAGAGAGTTGTCTTGGGCCACACATTAAATACATTGTAACTTGTAATTGTAACAGGGTGCAGCCAAGAGGGGGGCCCAAAAAGGGATTTGGAATGGGGTCCAGAACTCAAGGTGTCCAGGAAATATTAAGATGTCCTCACCCCTTCCCCCACCCACAGGTGTGAGTGGGGGAAGGGACAAATGGAGCAGGGCCATTAAGAGCTGTTTTGTACAGCAACTGCTTTGCAGCTAACCTCCCGCATGGTCATTTAATGTATCTATAACCTTTAACAGCTTGCATAGATATGTTAAATAGCTGTGGCCATGCTCTGCGCCAGGGGGATGGAAGTGACTTTCACCCAAGATGTAACTAGGGGGCAGGTCCCCTGAGTTACAGCACCTGCGTGAGAGCTTGGAGATGATTGGCTCCAGCATATGGGACCATGCCTGCCCGGGTTCACAATGGCAGCCCAGTAAACTTGGCATAATATAGGGATGGTGGCAGGTATAACTGATTGTAGGATGAGTCAGAAATGGGGGTACAGAGGAAGATTGGCACAGGGATTTAAACCCAGACACGGCAGCCATTAGAGGGGGGAACCACATGGCTGTGGCAGTGCAAGAAGAGAACCACGAGGCTTAGTGAGAGTGAGGACCCCCTCGTAGCTCTGGTGGAAGAAGAGAGTGGGCCACACAGCTTTGCCAGAGTGGAGATCCCTGCAGCTGTGTGAAGGAGAGAGAGCCACGAGGCTTTGCCAGAGTTCCCACTGCAGCTTTAGTAGAGGGAACCACCATGCGGCTTTAGCAGAGAACCGCCACTGGGCTTTGTCAAAGTGGTGACCCTACCCTCTCCGCAGCTCTGGTGGAGGAAAGAACCATGCGGTTTTGACCAGAATGCAGATCCCTGAAGCACTGGTAGAAGAGAACCACGCGGCTTTGGGGTGCTCCCTTTGGCCACGTGGCCTGGGAAACAGGAGAGACTTTGCCTGGAAGAAGGGTAAAAGAACACTTTGCCAGTAGACCATGAGAAGGTGCCACATGGCTTTGGATTAATTAGAGATCCTGCCTGGACGGTGACACAGCTGACAATGCCAGCAGCCTGGAAACATGGACATGAACTTCTTTTCCTGAGTTACGGTACCCTGAATTAGGGCAGGGGGAGAAGGAAGCACTGTGGTCATCTGTGGGTATCCTAAAGGACTTTGATAGTTTAATGGGGACATTGGGTCACTACTTTAAGTCTGTATAGCTTTAAATAAACATTTCCTTTCCTTTTCACAAATCTCTGGCATTGAGAGATGTCTTCCCAATTGGCGGGACAGTTGAGCCCAGTAGGGGGTCTGGACAGTATTAGTATTCCATCCTTGGAGAGGGGCTCCTGTGTTGTTCTGTAACAGTTTTTGGAATCCCTGGGTGGGCCAAATATTGCCCCCAGCCTTGGACCTCTGTTCTGTAACAGAATCACCAAAAAAAAATCTCATAATGTTTTAAGTAAATTTCTGATTTTGTGTTGGGTCACATTCATAGCCATCCTGAGCTACACGCGGCCCTTGGGCCACAGGTTGGACAGCCCTGCATCTAGAAGGTAAGAATGACCTCTAAATGACAGTCAATAAGAAAACTAGATCTCAGTCCTACAAATGCAAGAAACTGGAATCAGACAACAACCACACAGTTGACAAAAAGGACCCTGAGCTCCGGAGGAGAGCCCAGTGAGGCTCACGTCTTTACCTCAGCCTTGTAAGAACCTGAGCAAAAACCCCAGCATGTCATGACCAGGTTTCTGACCTATAGAACCTGCTGAATTCGTGACAGTTTATTACACAACAATAGGAATAAAGCAGCAAAAAGGTACATGCTTTCTCTCTTCTCCTTTGTTACCCGTCCATCCTTGTGACTTTAATTCTCAGTCATCCTAACCTCAACTCTTTAGAGACAAAGTGCCTCAAATACTGCCAACATGCGGCCTCTGCCTCGAGCCTGTTTGAATTTCTTCACTTTGATCCTTAATCAATGACTTTTCTCAACCTATTCTTGTTTGCCTCCCGGAATGGTTTTGTTTGTTTTTGTAATCTCCAAAGTAATATACTTAATCTATTCCATTTATTTGCTTTCTTTTATAAATAACATTCCTTTGGCCTACTTCTCATTCAAAGTTGAATTCAAGAGCAAGCCTGCTGTAATGACATGCTTCCTGATGCTCCAATGAAATTGATTGATTCATTCATTCATTTAGTCATTCACTCACTTTTCCATTCCACAGTTAGAATGTCAACCTAAAATGTCAGGTAATCTAGCAGGTACTACTCTTACAAAGATAAATAAGACACAGATTTTGGTTCTAAAAAACTCATGTTATAGTGAAGAGAGGGTGGCTGTCAGAATCAAATAAAATATTAAATAGGATTTTAAAAAATTATGCAAGTTTAAGAGATAACTATTTAGAATAAGATATAACAGGCACATGCATAAGGAACAACAGTTTAAGACATTTAAAGGGTAAATAGCAAATCAGTTTGAGAAAAACTGATGAATATGAATTCACTGTAATATTATTATCCCTTAAAATATCCATCGGTGGTTTTTTTGAAGCAGTCATTCACTGTCATATTGTAAGCAATCGTTATACGTAGAACAATGGATCGAGTATTCAGGAATGGGTAGTAAGGAAGAGCTGGGATGAAGGGACACGATCTTGCCTCCAAAAGCATACAGTCTAATTTCTGTATGATGAGTACATGGCCTGTCTCCATGAGTGACTCCATAGAGTGCCTCGCCATAGGCAGAGAGACAAATAGTGTTTAGGAGAACAACAGCTCAGGCACAGACTGAGAGCAGAGAAGTGGCACTGCAGCAGCACGTCACTGTGTCATTTTCTGTCAACAAGCACGATTTGACCTGCAGCACCTCGTGTAGGCAGAGGGTGTGCAAATTAGCATAGCCCTAGGATACGCAGTTAAGCATGAAGTTAGCAGAATGGATGTCAGTGAATTGGGGTAAGAAACACCGCAGCCTGAACAAGAAACAAATACATCTCATCTGAAGAGTGTGAATTTTCCATGGAAATGAGAAAAGAGAATTCCTGAGAGAACTTATTTTCCTTGTCTATTTATTTCTGCCCTGTAGGAAGATGATAATGGAAAATATTTTAATAACATTGTAGGCTTTGACAAAAGCAATGCTATTTTTGAATGATAATGTAACATTTTTTTTCTAGAGTCATAAACATAATCAAAATTTCACTTTCAGGATATGTGCATTACTGTGAAGCCAGTCTGGCCGTGATGTGTGAGTGTCTGTGAGCACTGCGTATGCAGCAGAAGAGCAGTGCATCGAGTTCCAGATATTTGTGCCCTCTAGGGCAAAGTGGTTCATCTAACATCTGTGAGGATGTGTGAAATCACCAGACAAAGAAAAGGTCATTCAGTACAGCAAATGTATTGTTTCTACCTTACTCTCCATTCCTTAATCGTTCAGTGTTGGGACTGCTAATCCTTTTTTCTCTTTCCAACCTAGTAGGTTACCAGGAAAACTATTGCCTGGGCAGTTTTGATGTAGGCAACCCTAAAGCCTAAAAATACATTTCAAATACTGCTATAATAAAAATCCATGATAATATTTAGAAGTCCTTATTTGTGAATTGTTTGATATAACTGAGTTTTGGTATCAAAATTTTTTGCAGCCTTCTGGAATGGGATGTAATTAGGATCTGCCCCATTAAAAGTTAAGACACTGTTGTTATAGACTCCACACAGTTGTTCTTCCTTTAAAGTAGATGCTAGTCTGTTTACACAGTGAAGCTGGTTATTAACTTCTCAGGAGCAGACTGAAAATCTTCCCAGGGACCTAATCAGAATGGGGGCTGAAAAGCCCCAGTCCTGGTAAATGGTTGCAACGTAAAGAAAGCAGAGCATTAACTTCACAGATAAAAGCTAATGATTGAACTGGGAAGGACTGTCTTTATTAACTTTGATTTACATAGAATCAATTTTTAGTATGTATTTTGTTCTACTGTGTTTGACTTCATATGGAAGGAGAACTTAGATTTCATGTTGTACTCAACACTATAAAATACCTTCATGCAGAGTAATATGTGTATGCATACTCATGTCCACATTCATATGATCACATGCACATGAATAAATCCCTGGTTATACACTCTTCAGGAAATTTCTTCCTTCTCTTATTCAACTACTATCTATAAGTGAATAATTTCTAAAGTTTCTCTACACTAAAGCTTTCATTGAATATCAAGACTTGTCTATCTTGCTGCCAGTTAAATATCTGCAGTTAAATGTTCCACAAGTATCTGAAAACACATTAAGTCCAAAAATAAACTCATGGTACCTTCAACTCTGCCTGCCTTCCACTGTACCGTATTCAATGAACGATACTATCAATAACTATTTTCTCATGACAGCTTGAGTGTCTTAGAAACACTCACTATCAAAAATTCCATGCCTATCAACAACCAGATTCTGAGAATTTCCCCTCGAATTCATCTCAAATATGTACTCTCTTCTTCACCTTTATTTTGAATTTTTAAATTTTAATCCCCTTCTATGTTTTAACAAACTGTTTCCATAGATTACTTACAAATCCTTCTCCTTCTAGGCCAAGCTTTATTCAGATAATCTTAAGATAATCTTCCTAAAAGAAAATCTTAAAAGTGGAAAATAGAAAGTTTGATGACTCTTCAGTATATACACAATAAAATTTAGACTTATTAGAATTGCACATATAATGCCTTCTTCATTATTTCTAATTCCACGTTCAGCCTCAGCTCCCAGTCTTTCCACTTGAAGAACAAATAAGGTACAAGGTATAAGGAAACATAGCCAATAACCGACAACAAAATCTAGAAAGAATAAACTAAAAACAATTACAAAATAGGTCTAAATTCAAGTATATAAAAATTGCATTACATAAAAATTCAATGAGTACTCCAATTATAAGGCAAAGAATGTAAGCTGGGATGAACGAGTGAGACGCGATTATATGTCATTTCTAAGACATATTAAATATGAAGATGCAGAACATTTCAAAGAAAAGAATGGAAAAGATATGTCAATTATTAATACACATCAATATTATCTCCATGTTAATATTAGATGAAGTAGATCTGAAGACAAGAAGTATTTCTCAAGATAAAGAGTGACACTTCATGATAAAAGGGGCAATTAGGAAAACACAATAATCTTAAAGTGCATGCAACTAATCAGTGAGCCTCAATATACATGAAGCAAAAACAAAACTAAAGAGAGAAAAAGACAAGTTAATACTGATATTTACATGTTGTAAAACCCTTCTATCAGTAATGATTAGAAAATATGACCAAGATGCTCTGGCTGGTGTGGCTCAGTGAATTGAGTGCTGTCCTGTGAACCATAGGGTCATGGGTTCAATTCCCAGTCAGGGCACATGCCTGGGTTGTAAGATAGGTCCCCAGTAGGGGATACATGGGAGACAATTACACATTGATGTTTCTCTCTTTCTCTTTCTCCCTGCTTTCCCCTCTCTCTAAAAATAAATAAATAAAATCTTTTTAAAGAAGAAAATATGACCAAGAAATATGTAACAAGATAAAAAATGTGACACTATAGTTACCTGACATAATGGGCATTTGTAGGTAATGCCACCAAAAGTAGGGGTGTACTATTTTTCTAAGTGTCCATAGAACATTTGCCAAGATGGAGCATATGCTTTATCATAAACAAGTCTCAATACATTTCAACAGGTTGAAACCTTATAGAATATGTTCTCCAATTGATCTAATTACAGGTATAAATTAAATTACTAAAAATAACCAAATATTTAAAAATTAACACACTTCTAAATAATCCAAAGGTGTCTCAAGAAATTTTAAAAATATTTAAAACTCAAAAACAAATAACACATCCACACTTGGAGGAAGGTTGCTAAAGAAATTATTTAAGGGAAATTTAGAGATTTAAATGTCTACCAGATAAAAGAAGAAAGAACTAAGTTTACCATCTAACTTTCTACCTTAAGAAGTATCTTGGTGTAGTTGGGCTACCATAACAAACTACTATGAACTGGGTGCCTTAAAAACAAAAACTTACTTTCTCACAGTTCTAGAAGCTATAAGTTCACGATCACGATGCCCACATGGTCAGTTTCTCCTGAACACTGAGAAGTAAGGCTTCAACATGCAAATTTAGAGGGACACGATTCAGTTCAATTCACAGCAAAAAGATAGGGACCAAAAGAGCAAATTAAATTCAATAGAATTTAGAAAAGTGATAAAAGATGAAAGCAAAAATCAGTGGTCTAAGATGACTGAGGCAAAGGAGGGTGCTGAACTAGTGCCCTCTACTGAGCAAAATAAAATGTACATGTATGTAAGCAGCAACTATTCCAGTAAGACAACTGAATGCTGAACAGACAGCTTCTGACAACAAAGAGACCGAATGGAGAAGCCTGGGAAGCTGAGGGGGCCTCTAGAAGACATGGGAACTCTGTCTCTGGAGGAGACGGTGAGCTTCACTGCTTCTGTCCTTATACTTTGACAGGGCAGCCTGAGCTCTATTCAGTCCTTTGGCCTACCTTCAGGATCCCCACAGCCACATTTCCTGGAACCTGGAGCCTTGGAATAAAAGGAACAAGCAGGAACAGGGTGTCACCACACCCACCTGGCCTCCCAGTCCAGAGCTGCTCCTGGTGGCAGGCTATGCTCCAGGAGCCGTAAGTGCCTTCTCAGCTCCAAGCAGGACCATTTTGCTAAAGCAAACTAGAGATAGTAATGGAGAAGTCTGTAGAGCCATGCGAGCTCTTTAGGCACTGTGGGAATTCTTTGGAGTTGGAGGAGCCAGTGAGTTCCATTAAGTACTGTTCCACCTCCAGACAATGGGCAGGAGCTCTACCCAGGTGCTCTGTAGTGTGTTCCTAAACACATCACTGAGCCTACAGAGGCCCAGAACAAAAGGAACAGGCAGGATCACTAGGGCATTACTACAAGCACCTGGCATCCTCACCCACGGCTGCCTCAGTAGACCAGGGCCCTGGATGCTCTGCTCGGCTCCTGTCAGCCTGCCAAAATCACCCTCCATGCAAACTGTACACAGAGCCTGCTTCTACATGAGGCTACTTTCCTAAGACTGGAAGATGCAGCTATTTTTTCTAATTCATATCGTTATTAAACAAGAGTTCTCTGCATGATGCACATAAAAGCCAATACTATGGTATCAGCTATTGAGAAAATTTTTTAGAGCTTTATTTGCTCCTTTTTCTTCTTGCCAGAATTGACAGGCAAGAAGATAGGAAGCAAGGCTCAGATAATGTCTTCTGATCCAGGGTTGGGTGAAGGGTTTTAAGGGGTAGCAGTTAAGGATTTACAAGTGTTACTTGTAAGTGGCATTACACAAGTGTTACTCATAACTGGTGTGTATTCAAGGTTTAAACTTTGGTTTCGGGTATTGTGAAAAACAGGACAGGATCAGGTTCTGCTGTTACAATATGAACAAACTTAGAAAGTCGAACAAAATGAAAAGACAGGAAACTATCTCTTAAATGAAGAAAGGAGAAAAATCCCCAGAAAAATACCCTAAAGAAATGGAAATGAGTAATTTGCCTGATAAAGAATTCAAAGAAATGGTCATAAGGCTCCTCACCAAACTTTAGAGTAGAATAGAGGTAATTTAGGAAGAACTTCAATAAAGAAGGGGATATAACAATCATAAATATCTACATACCCAATATAGGAGCACTTAAATAAATAAAGCAATTATTAATGGATAGAAAGGGAGAAAACCACAGTGATACTTTAATAGTAGGGGTTTTTAAGATCCTATTTATATCAATGAATAGATCATCCAGACAGAAAATTAATAAGGAAATAATGACCTTAAATGTCACATTAAATGTGATCAACTTAATAGAACTTTATAAAATATTTCATCCACAAACTTCAGAATATACTTTTTTTCTAAGCAGTCATGGTACATTCTCAAGATACATCACATATTAGGCCACAAAACAAGCCTCAATAAATTCAAGATGATTGAAATCATATTAAGCATCTTTTCTGATTACAATGGCATACAAGTAAAAATAAACTACAGGGAGAAAACAGAAAAAAATATATATATACATGGAGTCTAAATAACATGCTACTACCCAACCAATCAAAGAGGAAATTAAACAAGAAATCAAAAAGTATCTTGAAACAAATTAAAATGAAAATACAACTTTTCAAAGTTTATGGCATGCAGCAAAAACAGCTCCAGGACAGCAGTTCTAGCTATTCAGGCCTACTTCAAGAAATAAGAAAAATCCCAAATAAACAATCTAACTCTTCAGCTACAGGAACTAGAAACAGAAAAACAAACAAAACCAAACATTCAAAGAATTAATACCTATCCTTCTTAAACTACTTCAAAAATGGAGGAGGAAGGAAAGTGTCCAAACTCATTTTAAGAAGCCATTATTACCTTGATGTCAAAACCAGATAAAGACATTACAAAACCAGAAAATTACATCACTTAGCTCGATGAACATGGATGCAATAATTCTCAACAAAGTGTTAGTAAACTGGATTCAACAATACATTAAAAGGATTA
>PVKM010012147.1:0-32078 GCA_004027735.1 Carollia perspicillata | reverse complement strand
ATGATATTTACAGTAGCAGCCATTAGAGAAGAGATAGGAGATCCTTTGGCTACATATAGTGTTAACCATGATATTCCACCCAGCTAGCCATGTTTTAGAAAGGGTAGAAAGAAGATAAGAGTCTTGTTGGGGAGGGAAGGATTGTGAGTTGGATCTAGAAAGCAGTGAGCTTTTGGGAGGTCATATTCCGAGGTAAAGTGTGACTAAAGGATAGAAAATAGGTGTGGTGTGTGAGAGAATAGAGTTAACCACAACAGTAATAGAGTTCAGGATACCGTGAAGTGGGCTAAGGTCTGGGAAGGGTGCTATGTAGTATTTACAATTGTATGGAACAGCTATTATTTACAATAATAATGGAGCAACAGTCATATGACAGAATCTATGTGATCTAGATAACAAGAATAGGAAGTATAGGACCTAGAGTAGTATGCAAATGGAACAAGAGTGAAGTGAAAGACAGTAAATTAACAATACATTATGAAAGAGAGTAAGGGAAACCAGTCAAACAATACAATTTAACCAGCCAAGCAAAGAAGACTAAACAGAAAGAAGAGGAATACAAAAAATTGCAACAAAATAACAGCTGTAAGAAAAATGAAAAAAATAATAATACAAATATGCAATAACCTGCAGGTTCTCCGTGGTAGCAAAGTGAAATTTATCTCACTGTCCCCGCTGTTAACCCCTCTTTGGGTACAACTCTGGTCTTTTCACAGTTCCAGGTTTTTCTGTTTCACTTGTGGGAATGTAAAAAAAAAAAGGAAGGAAGGAAGGAAGAAGAAATAAAATGGGAAGGAAAGGAAGAAAGAATAAAATAGGAAAGAAGGAAAGAGAGGAAAAGGGAGTTGAAAGATAAAAAGAATTAGAAAAACCACAAAGAATTACTTTAAAAAAAAAAAGCAGCCCCTTGCTGGCTTCATGCTGGCCAAACCAGTTTTGCTGGTCTTCCTGGCTGTGGCAGGCTGAGGGGCCATTGGTTTCACTTTTCTCCCTTCCTGATCCACACTCAGTCAGCCTCCAGCCCAGCTCTCCAGCACCCTCTGGTCACTCAGATTCCACAAGTTTGAGCACACACTGTCCCTGGGGCTACAAGTGTGAGCTCAGGATCCCTCTCCTTGGTGCCCAATTGGCCACCTCCGGTCCCTCAGATTTGGGCGTGCACTCTTCTCAGGGCTACGGGAGTGTGCACAGGGCCTTCCACGCCACCTTGGGAGAGCCATGCGGTTGGGTGGGAAGGAAGCTGGAGTGGCTGCTGCAGGAGAGTTCTCCAAACAGCTGCCGAGTGTCTATTTTTTCACTTTTTCTTTTTGATAAATTCCTCCTGCTCAAGCCTGCCTCTCCACACAGAACCCTGGCCTCTTACACAACCCGATTCTCTAACCAGACTGAGGACTATCCGGGTCAGGGCCCTTCACAGTGTGACTCTCAACTCTCCCCAGCTGGTGTTCATGGACTCCATGGGTGCTCACAGCCCCTGTGTGTTTGCCACTTTGTTTTTATTCCCCTCTGTGACTTCAAGCTACCAGGTCTCTCCCAGTGCTACTCAAACCTTGTTTGACAGGGGAGGGAGCCATTGACCCAGCTCTCTCCCAAAAACCCTGTGGCAGACCCAGCTGGTGCCAAGCCTGGGGCTGCAGCCACCCTGGTCCCTGCGCTAGTCCCAGGGACCTTATTGTCCTGAAGCACTCTCCTTACTTCCTAGTTTTTCAGTGTCCTTTATAATTTTTGGTCTCCTATCTTCATATATGCTGGGGTACCATTGGCTGTTTGCTCTGTTCCTCTGTAGACTGGCTAGGTTTTTCTCCCTTGTGTAGGGGAAGTGGAATCTGCTCCCTCCTACCTCACCGCCATCTTCAGTCCCTGTCAGATTGTTCTTAATTTCAATGTCTCTGGTTATATTTTGTTTGCTTTTTTCTTTTGTTGATTATGTTCCAGTTAAAGGTGAGATTATATGGTATTTTCCCCTCACTACTTGGCTTTTTTCACAAAGCATAATTCTGTCAATAATGCTGCAATAAACTTAGGGGTACTTGTGTTCTTTTGAATTAGTGTTTTGGCTTCATTCTGATATGTTCCCAGAAGTGAGAGTGCTGGGTCAAAAGGAAAATCCATTTTTAATTTTTTGAAGTTTTTCATTATTTTTTTCAATATTTTATTTATTTATTTTTTGAGAGGGGGAAAGAGAGAAAGAAAGACAGGGATAGAAACATCAATATGTGGTTGCCTCTCAAGCGCCCACTACTGGGGACCTGCCCTGCAACCCAAGCATATGCCCTGACTGGGAATGAAACTGGCTCCCCTTTGGTTCACAGGCTGGCACTCAATCCACTGAGCCACACCAGCCAGGGAAAGTCTTTCATTATTTATCTTATTCTAGAAATGGAATCTGAATATTTTTCATAATTTTGCCAATTTTTATATCTGTGCCATATATCTAAAGCAATGAGGTTGCTTGATTTTAACCTTTGAAGCATAGCAAGCTTCATGGTACAGAGATAGAAAAATAATCTAAAGATAGTTAAAATGGTCAATTTTGTTACATTTTAACACAATAAAAAAAACCTGAAGTAACAAAAAAAGTTTCTGTAAAGGTGACTTGGATTCCTCCTTAGTATTATTGTTACAGGATATCTGTAGTTCAGGCTGAGTTACAATAACATACATGCCATTTTAGAAATGAAAGAATTATTCCTTCATATGTTTAAGACTATATAAGGAAATATGGTGGTGACATTTGAAAAAGGATAACCACTCTGGACATCTTTATGTAGTGTGACACTCTTTATTTTTTAAAAAGATTTTATTTACCTAAAGAGAGGAGAAGGAAGGGAGAAAGAGAAGGAGAGAAACATCAGTGTGTGTGTGCCCCCACTGGAGGTCTGGCCCGCAACCCATGTGTGGGCCCTGACTGAGAATCAAACTGGTGACCGTTTGGTTCACAGGTCAGCCCTCAATCCACTGAGCCACACCAGCTAGGGCTATGTAGTGTGACATTCTTAAGTTCCATGTCAATGCATCTTCTTTTCTGGAACATTTCTGTTTCATGGGTCTTTTTTGTTTTTGTTTTAAAAAGACTAGACAAACTTACTAGCTAGAGAGATACTGAAAGAAGTTTAAAATTTGTTTTGCATTTGTTGTATTTTATTCTCGTTCCTTCAGCGGTCCTTCACACACAGATACATACTTTTTCAAATTTTTTTATCCTACTTCTCAGAAATCCAAATGTTCTTTGTGTGTAGTGTAGCTTGCTCCAGAAACACCAGTACCCACTTCCTGGTTTTCTGGCTGTGGATCTGCACAGTGCTTTAACCCCAGTAACACATTTCTCCACTGTACATACATCATAGCCAGAAAATGGATGTCACTGAATATTCCTTCACTCAGTAACTTAGCTGCATCTAAGTCTTGGAAAGATACTCTTTCATTTAATTGAGTAGGAAACCAATAATCTAGCATCTGTAGCAAGTAACTGATTCTATCAATAAGGTACCCTTTAAGCAAACTAGATTTTCTCATGAGCCACCCTCTCCTTTTGGTCAGAGAATGACAATACATATAAAGCAGGGCCCCTCATTGCCAAGAGAGACATTCCAGGAGCTTGTCCGCAAGCAAATCATAGTGTTTGAGGTTTGTATTATTTTCTTTAACTAAAATTTCTGGTTCTGAAAGAAAAGTGATCAGCTCTTTTACTTTTTATCAAGAGTCTTCAAGGAAATCTTCATTTACTAGCTTGTTCTCCTCAAATTATGTCATGTCCAAAATAGCCTGTGTGTAAAGTTTGAGAAGATTTGATGGATTTGAACAGTCTTTGTCTTCTCCACATAAGAGTTTCAATATTTCTAGAACTGAAGAAGCCAAAATTTAAAAAGTGATCATCTTCACTGGCTACCTCACTGAGCTGTGAGCTACAGCTCACACATTGTATGTGGGCTGAGCCAGGTCTCTGAGCTGCTCCACTTGTCTCACCACAGTGGGGCCTGTGGCCACCATGGTTACAATGGAAGGCACACACCCCCAATTTTAAATTTTTTCAGGTATCTCCATACTGCTTTCCATAGTAGCTACACCAATCTGCATCCCCACCCACAGTGCAAAAGAGTTCGCTTTTCTCCACATACTTGCCAGCACTTGTTTTTTTTTTTTTTTTTTTTTTTTTTGATGTACTGTTGATAGCTATTCTGACAGGTGTGAAATGGTATCTTATTGCGGTTTTAATTTACATTTCTCAAGATTTGTGACAATGAGCATCTTTTCATATGTCTATTGGCCATCTGTTTGTCCTCTTTGGAGATGTGTCTATTGAAGTCCTTTGTCCATTTTAAAAAAAATATTTATTTATTTTCAGAGAAAGAGGGGAAGGGAGGAAGAAAGAGAGGGAGAGAAACATCAATGTGAGAGAGAACATTAGTTGGCTGCCTCTCACAGGCCCCAAACCAGGGATGTGGCCTGCAACCCAGGCATGTACACTGACTGGGAATCAAACCAATAACGTTTTGGTTCACAGGCTGGTGCTCAATCCACTGGGCCACACCAGCCAAGGCCCTTTGCCCATTTTTAATTGGGTTGTTTGCTTTTTGGTGTTAAGGTTTGTAAGTAATTTATACATTTTGGATATTAACACCTTATCAGATATATCAGCAAATATGTTCTCCCATTCTGGGGGTTGTCTTTCATTTTGTTAATGTTTTCTTTTTTTGAAAACCTTTTTAGTTTGATGCAGCCCCATTTATTTGTTTTTTCTTTTATTTCCCTTTCCTGGAGGGATTTATCTCATAAAATATTGCTATGAGCAATGTCCAAGATTTTGCTGTTTATGTTTTCTTCTACTTTTTTACAGTTTTGGATGTAACATTTAAGTCTTTGATCTATTTTGAGTTCATTGTATTTTTTAAATATTTTTATTTTATTTTTTGGTGAAGATTTTATGTATTTATTTTTAGAAAGAGGGGAAGGGAGGGAGAAAGAGAGGGAGAGAAACAACAATGTGTAATTGCCCCTTGCATGCCCCCAACTGGGGACCTGGCCCACAACCCAGGCATGTACCCTGATTGGGAATCGAACCAGTGACCCTTCAGAACTCAGGTTGGCACTCAACCACTGAGCCACAACAGCCAGAGCCTAAGTTGTTGTTATTGTTCTTTTTATATTTTCTTTTTTTATTTCTAAAGAGAAGGGAAAAGAAGGGAGAGAGAAAAGGAGGGAGAGAAACATCAATGTGTGGATGCCTGTCTCACACCCCCACTGAGGCCCTGGCCCACAACCCCAGCATGTGCCCTAGACTGGGAATCCTACTGGTGACCCTTTGGTTCACAGGCTGGCATGCAATCCACTGAGCCACAGCAGCCAGAGCTATTTTGAGTTTATTCTTGTGTGTGGTGTAAGAAGGTGGCCTAGTTTCATTTTTCTGCACATATGTGTCCAGTATCCAATTTTCCCAATACCATTTATTGATTTTGTAAATTCACATTTATCTATTTGCAAATATTGTACCTATCCTGCATCCCCAGGATAAATCCCACTTGATCATGGTGTATGATGTTTTTAATGTATTGCTGGATCCAGTTTGATGTTTTGTTGAAGATTTTAACATCTGTGTTCATCATGTATATTTGTGTACAATTTTCTTTTTTTTTGTTGTGTCTTTACCTGGTTTTGAAATTAGGATAATATTGGCTCCATAAAAAGAGCTTAGAAGTCTTCCTTCCTCTTGAAGTTTTTGGAATAGTTTAAAAAGGATAAGTGTTATTCCTTCTTTGAATACTTGATAAAAGTCACCTGTGAAGCCATCTTGCCTAGGACTTTTGTTTGCTGTGAGTTTTTTTTTTTTTTTTATTACTGCTGCAATTTATTCAGTTGTTATTGGTCTATTCAGGTTTTTTCTTTCTCTGTGATTCACTTTTGGAAGATTGTATGTTTCTGGAAATCTGTCCATTTCCCTCAGGCTGTCAAAGTTCTTAGCAATGGTTGTTCATAGTATTTTCTTACAATCCTTTTTATTTCTATGGTATTTGTTGTTACTTCTCCTCTTTCATTTCTGATTTTATTTGGGGCCTCTCTCACTTTTTCTTGATGAATCTGGTTAAAGGTCTGTCAATTTAGCCTATATTTTCAAAGAATCAGCTCACACAAGAAGTGTGAGGTTCTAGTTCCCAACACCGTCACCACATTTGTTGTTTTCAGATATTGATTTTTTCAATAATGACTGTGAAATGAGCAATCACTTTGATATGCATTTACCTGATTACCAGCAAGGTTGAGTGTTTTTTATATGCTTCTTGTCCAGTGGGATCTGTTTCTATGAAGTGCCATATTACATCCTTGGCCTATTTCCCTATTGGACTGTAGCACTTTTCCTCTTTGAATATTAGGAGACTGCAAATAATTTTAAGGAGAAATACAACTATCTTGAGAAATTTCTTTGGCCTTCGAAATCTAGATAACAAATGCTTATTTAAAAATATAATATTTGCAAATAACAACTCTGACAAGGTGTTAATATCCAAGATATATAAAAAACACATCAAACTCAATGCCATAAAAAAACACCAAACAATAATTCAGTTAAAAAATGGGCAGAGGACCTGAACAGATACTTCTGACAAGAAGGCATACAAATAACCAACAGATATACAAAAATATATTCAACTTCACTAGCTATTAAGATGCAAATCAAAACTACCATGAAATACCATATCACACCTGTTAGAATGTAGAATGGCTATTATCAACAAATCAAGTCATAAAAATTGTTGGTGAGGTTGTGGAGAAAAGAACCCTCATTCACTGTTGGTGGGAATATGAACTTGTACAGCCACTATGGAAAACAGTATGGTAGTTCCTCAAAAAATTAATAATAGAGTTACCATATGACCCAGCAATTCCTCTCCTAGTTACCTACCTGAGAAACTCAAAAGATAGATGCTCTGCTATGTTCATTGAAGTATTACTCACTGTGGCCAAGACATCAACACAAGCAAAGAATCCTTCAATAGAAGATTGAGTAAAGAATATGTGGTACATATATATTATGGAAGACATGATGGAGGATTTCAGATTGCTCTCCATAGCATCAAAGAGGTCAAGTGTTCTTCTTAAAGGATATCTGGTCTATTGTGCCAGATCCCAGATAGACCAACCACCTGGAAATAATTTTCCCTGGAAAGTTTACTTTGTCTCAGGTACCTTGCCAAGTATTTTTACATATATTATCTCATTTTATTCTCACAGGAACCCAATGATAAACACCATACCTGTGGCCTCCCTCCTTAACACAGCACAGGTGGTCTTCCCTCCTTTTGGTTTCCAAAATACTTTCATATACACTGCTTTAAGTTGAGTTTGAGTCTTCAAATAACAATGTGAAGTAAGAAGTTTGGCATTGCCATTCCCAGTTTGCAGCTGAGACTCACATATATTAAGAATCTTTATTAAACCCTGTCTGGTGTGGCTCAGTGGATTGGGCACTGGCCTATGAACCAAAGCATTGCCAGTTCAATTTCCAGGCAGGGCACATGCCTGGGATGGGGGCCAGGTCCCCACTTGGGGGAGTGTGAGAGGAAACCACACACTGATATTTCTTTCCCTTTCTTTCTTTCTCTCTTTCCTGCTCTCTAGTAATAAATAAATATAATCTTTAAAAAATCTTTCTTACAACTAATAAATGTAAGTAAGCCCAATCATAACCCTCCATTGACATATTTTAGTTCTGGTAACTTTTATATTTATTCTGTTGTCCATTTGTCATATATTTCTGCTTCCTACCCATTTCCAGAGACTATACCAAGCACTGTGAAAACAAAAGCTGAATAAAACAGTCTTGACTTTGAAACAGCTATCATTCTCCAGGGTAAAAAGACTAGTAGACAGGTATATCATAATATCACATGCCAGATGCTGGGCTACGAACTTGAACAAACTGAGTAGAATAAATGGTCATGCTCAGGAAACCAGCATCAAAAAGTGGCTGCATGTCACAGACAACTCCAAGACCAGGCTTTGTCCATGTGGCTGGAACAGACCATGAAATCATACAGGTTGTAAGTGTACAACTCAACAAAACATCATCTTCACACTGCATCATGCACACATCACCCAAAGCAAAGTCTCTTTCCATTCCCATTTATCCTCCCTTTTCCCACCTTGACCTATCCTCATCCTCCTTTCCCTCTGAGTATCATTGCACTGTTGTCTATATGTATATGTTATATGTGTGTGTGTTAATCCCTTCACCTTCTTTCATACAGCCCCCCAATCCAACTGTCTGTCTGTCTCATGTATCCATGCCTTCTTTTTCTATGTTGTTCATCAGTTTATTTTGTTCATTAGATTCCACACATAAGTGAGATCATATAGCATTCATCTTTCTTTGACTGGCTTATTTCACTCACCATAATATTCTCCCTGTCCATCCATGCTGTTGTAAAAGGTAAGATTTCCTTCTTTTTTATGGTTCAGTACGATTCCATTGTGTAAGTGTACCGTAGCTTTTTTATTCACTCACCTACTGATGGGTGCTTGGATTGTTTCCTGATCTTGGTTAATTATAAATAATGCTGCAGTGAACATAGTTTCATCTATTTTTTCACACACCCACACTTTTTTTTCCTGGAGTATTTTAAAGCAACTAGGGTCTTGTTTTTGAGAAAGGTTTGAAGGCATCTGAAATTAGAATGAAAAATTATGTCTTTCCAAAACTCACAGATTTTTAGCCCTAATTAAATTGCCAGCATGAAGGAGTTTCAGCCAAGATAGAAGCACAGGGAGAAACCCTTCACTTTCTTGCACAACCAAAAGGATGATAACAACCAATCTAAAATCAATAAACAGCCAAAAATTCCAGAAAACCAAACTGCATGGAACTCTGACAACCAAGGAATTAAGAAAGAGTCACCCAGAACAACCATACTGGCAGCAGCAAAGAGGGTTGCCCTGCTCAGGTGAATACCTAAGGCCCCACCCCTTGCAACTTAGCAGGTGCACCAAGACAAAGAAATATGACCCAAATGAAAGAACACAGCAAAACGTCAGAACTAAGTGTTGAGGAGATTGCCCACCTATCTGATGGAGGATTTAAAGCCCTTGTAATCAAGATGCTTGCAGAACTGATTGATCTTGGTTGAAAAATGAAAGAAAAAATGAAAGATACCCAAAATAAAATAAAGCAAAATATTCAGGGAACCAACAGTGACAAGAAGGAAACCCAGATTCAAAGCAACAACTTGGAAGAAAAGGAAGAAATAAACATTTAACTGGATCAGAACAAAGAAACAAGAATCACCCCCCCCCCAAAAAAAAAATGAAGAGAGGCTGAGGATTCTCTGGGACAACGTGAAAAATTCCAATATCTGAATTATAGGGGTGCCAGAAGGAGAAGAACAAGAGCAAGAAATTGAAAATTATTTGAACAAATAATGAAAAAAAAAAAAAAACTTCCCCCAATCTGGCAAAGGAAATAGACTTCCAGGAAGTCCAGGGAGCTCAGAGAGTGCCAAAGAAGTTGGAACCAAAGAGGAACACACCAAGGCACATCACCATTAAGTTACCCAAGATTAAATATAATGAGAGAATCCTAAAAGCAGCAAGAGAAAAGGAGGCAGTTACCTAAAAAAGGAGTTCCCATAAGATTATCATCTGATTTCTCAAAACAAACCTTGCAGGCAAGAAGGGGCTGGAAAGAAGTATTTGAAGTCATGAAAGGCAAGGACCTACATCCAAGATTACTCTATCCAGCAAAGCTTTCATTTAGAATGGAAGGGCAGATAAAGTGCTTCCCAGATAAGGTCAAGTTCAAGGAGTTCATCATCACCAAACCCTTATTATATGAAATGTTAAAGGGACTAATCTAAGAAAAAGAAGATAAAAAATATGAACAATAAAATGACAACAAACTCACAACTATAAATAAGTGGAAGCATACACCATGTTCATGGATTTACAAAATTAACATAATTAAAAAGCATCTATACATTCAACACAATTCCCATTAAAATACCAATGGTACTTTTGGTACCAATGTACCAAACAGTACCAATGGTACACTTCACAGAAGTAGAATAAATATTCCAAAAATTTGCATGGAGCCAGTAAAGACCAAGTAGCTTCTGCAGTCTTGCAAAAAAAGAACAAACCTGGAGGTATCACAACTCCTGATATCAAACTATACTATAATGCCACTGTAATAAAATCAGCCTGGTAGTGGCATAAGAACAGACACATGGATCAATGGAACAGAGCAGAGAGTCCAGAAATAAAGCCATGCCTGTATAAGCCATTAATATTTAACAAAGATAGCAAGAGCATACAATGGAACAAGAGAGTCTCTTTAATGAATGGTGTTGGGAAAACTGGACTGTTACATGCAAAAAATGAAACTCGAGCACCAACTTACACCATACACAAAAATAAAGTCAAAATGGATAAAAGACTTAAATGTAAGTCACAAAACTATAAAAATCCTAGAAGGAAACATAGGTAGTAAAATCTCAGATATTCAGAATAGAAATATTTTTGCCAATATGTTTTTTAAAGCACTGGAAACAAAGCATAAATAAACAAATGGTACTACATCAAATTAAAAGGCTTTTGTACAGCTTAAAGAAAACATCAGCAAGACAAATAGGGAACCCACTGTGTAGGAGAACATTTTCACCAATAATAATCTGACAAAGGTTTAATCTCCAAATTACAAAGAACTAATACAACTCAGTGCCAGAAAGAAAAACAACCTAATTAAGAAATGGGCGAAAGACCTGAATAGACACATCTCCAAAGTGGACATACAGAGGTCTCAGAGACATACGAAAAGATGCTCAAAATCACTAACCATCAGAGACATGCAAATCAAAACCTTGATGAGATATCACTTTACACCTGTCAGAATGACCATCATTAACAAATCAACAAACAACAACTGCTGGAGAGGTTGTGGAGAAAAGGGAACCCTAGTGCGCTGTTGGTGGGAATGCAGTGTAGTGCAGCCACTGTGGGAAACAGTATGGAGTATCTTTTAAAAATTAAAAATGTAACTCCCTTTGACCCAGAGATTCCATTTCTGGGGATGTACCACAAGGATCCCAAAACATAAATACAAAAATATATACACCCCCTATTTTTATAACAGTGCTATTTATAATAGCCAAGATCTGAAAACAGCCTAAGTTCCCATCAATCAGTGGATGAAAAAGATGTGGTACATTTACATAATGGAATACTAAGCAGCAGTAAAAGTAAAGAAACTCTTACATTTTGCAACAGTGTGGGTGGACCTGGAGAAAATCATGCTAAGTGAATTAAGGCAATTAGTGAAAGAAAAATACCACATAATCTCACTTATAAGTGCAACCTAATGAACACAATAAACCAATGAACAAAATAGTAACAGAAACTTTAATACATTAGATAGACTGACAGCTGCTGGGAAGGCGGTGGTGGGGGATGTGGTGAAAAATTGTGAAGGGATTAACCAAAGAATATTTATGCACCATCCATGGACACGAACAACAATATGGGGATTGGTGTGGGGAGGGGTATGTGGAGCTGGAAGGAGGTGGGGAAAGAGAGAGAAAGCATGAACAATTGTAATAGAATAAACAATAAAAAATTAAAAAACAGTATATGAAATTATATGCCCTGGATGAGCTCAACTATGTAAAAGGTACATGGAAACAAACTTGGAAAGCAATAATGCTACAAGGTTAACAGTGGTTGTTGTCTCTGAGTGGTAGAGTTATGAGTGATTCTTTTGTTTCTTTTATGGTTTTCTGTCTTTTTAACATTTCCTACAGTGAACATGTAATTACCTGTAAAATCAGAAAAAAAAACATTTTTCTAAATAAAAAGGACAAGCAAGTCTCAAAGGCCCTGTGCCTAGAAGCAGACCTCAGTGTGTTTTGAGTGTTTCCAAGGCAGTGAGTGAATCAGGCAAAAGTAAGAAGGATGATTTCAGAGTCTCCAGGGGAGACTTGTATAGTTAGTTCCTAAGGAAACCAGAAGTTTTAGCCACTCAAAACACATGTAAGTGTTTTTGGTGTGAATCAAAACCTTCCATTAGACATGATTGCAATGGCAGCTGTTATTCAACCTGTATAAACTATTTTTTGTGTGAATCAAAATTTTAAAAACATACAAACCTATTAACTATTTCATGGTCATGTAGGTAGAAACCACATCCACCACTGTCCAGGTTTAGCTGCTCTAATAGGAAATTCCTGATGCTGTGGTGGAGCTTGCAAGAAAAGCTCCAAGAATTACGACAACTCTTATGAATGCTTCTTTTTCTTTTTCATCTTATTCCTTTAAGAGAAAAAAAAAAGGCAATTTGAAAATGGCTTTAAAATTTGCCAGATTTCTTAAAATGTCAAAAGCGATTCATACCCATTGTAATAAGAATAACAGAAGTATATAAGAAATACATAATTTCTTCATTTCTTCTGGTTCTATCCACTTGGAAAAACCATATTAATTTGATATATCCTTACACACTTTTCTCTATGCCCATATAGTATATACAGGTGCACACACATATATAGAGGCTTTCTCATCCCCTTACTTTTTTTTTACAAAAATGGGGTGATATTTTACATCCAAAAGAGTATGATCATAGAATCATCTTGAGTGTTTGTTTTTAAAATACAGATTCCTTGGCCCCACACTAAACTTATTGAATCTGAGCTTTCAAAGTAGTGAGTCTTAAATCAGAAAAGTCTGTTAAATGCTGCTCCATATATTATTCTGCAATTTGCTTTTATCTCTTAAAAATGTACCATGGTTATCCTTTCAAGCTTATACCTATATGGCAGGGTGTCAAACTCATTTTCACCAGGGGCCACATCAGCCTCATGGTTGCCTTCAAAGGGCCAAATGTAATTTCAACTCCTTAACAGTTAAGAAGTAGTTACATTTATACAGTCCTAAAATTATTGCAGCCCTTTGGTGTACACACTTTTTTGTATATAGTATACACCAAAGTGGTTATCTTTTGGTTAGATGTAGGGAAGGATAAACAGATTCAATTACAAAAAAAAACAAATCATTTGTTGTGCAAAAGACACTATAAGCAAAGCTAAGGCAAAGGAGAGACTAAGACAAAATATCTGCAGCATATATAACAGAAGGTTAATATTCCTAATATACAAAGATGTCTTACAAAAGAAGAAATGAGAAAAGAAAGATGGTGAAGAAGTAAAAAAGGGGGCACTTTTGTGTAAGATGCATATTCTTCAGATGGTGTTAGTAAGCAGCATGCTGATTAATTAACCTTTGGATCACCACCTAGGGAAGGAAGAGGAAGGAAGCAAGAGTGGGCAGAGGGAGAAGTAGAGCTGTCATGCAGGCCCAAAGATACTCCTAACTAGAATGGCCCTTCAGAGTTATTCCTCATCACTTTCTTTCAAGGCAATTATAAATAGGACCGTAGTGCAGCTGTCATTCATTTTCAGCTTACACCCATGCACCATGGCAATCTATCCATGTAACAAGCTCAGGCTGTTTCTTTCTTTGTCAGCTGGTCATAAGGCCAGCTCTCATATACCATAAATGTAAGCATAGGAAGAAATGCTGGTGAAATAGTGGTGGATGACATGGGAGTCTGGAAAACCTGCTTATATAGCTATTTGTATCCTCTGGCCCTATTTGTGTTTTATTTATCAGTTTCTTATAAGAGCTTATTGTTATGCCCATTTGACCTTAAGATTTGGTGGGTCT
This sequence comes from Carollia perspicillata, assembly GCA_004027735.1. NCBI lineage: Eukaryota > Metazoa > Chordata > Mammalia > Chiroptera > Phyllostomidae > Carollia > Carollia perspicillata. Next base: position 18,377 of record PVKM010012147.1, on the reverse strand, counting down.
GACAGCCCCCAGCTCATGATGAGCAGTTTTGGCCTCCTGTTCACCTGGTGTCTCACAAGCAGCTTGCTCCATTTCTACTAAGAGGAAGAGGAAGTAGCATGATGGGAGTTATTTTTCAAAGATATATAATTCCCCTCTGAAGATGGCATGGCCTGGCTTCAAAGTACCAGGGATCTGTGTTGTGATTATCCCATGGGATTTGCCAAAGACTCCAGAGCATGTTTTTTCATCATTACTACTTTTAATACCATAGGGTACTGTGTCCATATGGCCCAAGTAGCAGGGTTGCACTGTACTGTACACCTGCTGCACTGCCCTCCCTGCTGTGATTCTTACTCAAAGTATCAATTTTTACATCATCCAGTATATAGGTCAGAGCAGTATCCCCAAGTGGAGAATATACTGCCTCCAGAACCAGAAGAGGCCTATCAGAAGTTGCACTTTCCTTCTTTGTGGTGAGAGGTGCCAGGTGCAATAGTTTGTCCTTTACCTTGGATGAAATTAGTGTGCCCCTAAGCAATAGACACTTAAGATATGAATTGATGTGAAAAGCCCCTTGATCATTGCAGGGTTTATCTCACATGTTGTGGGTGATCATATATCACCAAGATCACCAATGTGCAAGCCACTTTTTGTTCATCCAGTCTTATTAGCATGATTTCTTTCACATAGTGGATTAACATGATGTTCTGTAGGATATTAATATCTCTCCAGACTATATTATGACAAAGATTAAGAGAGAGATAATAGCCCTGAAACAAAACTAAAAATGAATATTTTTTGTGACCCATATAGATCTGAAGGTTTTCTGATCCTCTTTTCTGAATAGTATGGAAAAGAACACATTCACCAAATTAATGGAATTGTACCATATACCTGAGTCTGTGTCAACTTGCTTTAGCAAATATACCACCTCTAGCATAATGACAGAAGTTAGGACCACTACTTGCTTGAGTTTACAATACTCTGTCATTTACCAAGATCTATCTGCTTTTCTTTCCAGGGGTCAGATTAATGAATTAAATATAGATACGGAAGGGTCTAACACCCCTGCATGCTTAGATCATTAAGAATGACACTAATTTCCACAATTTCCTGCCAAATACATTATTACTTTTCCCACTATTCCATTATGGAAAAGTTTTTTAACTTACAAAAAAACCTGAAAGTATAATATGGCTAACCCTCATATAGACACCGACTATATTCTAAATTTTATAGTTTACTATGTTTACTTTATCACACATTTATCCATCCTTCTACCTGTGTACCACACCACCTAATTTTTATGCATTTCAAAGTAAGTTGCTGACCTCATTGAAATAATTCAGTATGCATATTGTTAGAGATCAGCATTTGTTTATAGTTATTATTTTAGCAAATTTTTCAAATAAGGAAATGAACAAGTCTTAAGAGTGTCATTTGGTGATTTTGACAAATGCATGTAACCCGTGTATCTGCCATTCAAGTAGATCCACCCCGAAACAAATATACACACCTGGACTACCCCTCCTGGGTAAGCTAACAAGCTACTCATCTAGTCCTTTGTGAGTAGGTGTTTCCCTCCCTCTGAACCCCCTGTACCCAGGAAACACACCTTCTTGACTCACAGCTGAAGAATGACCCCATGGCCAGTTAGTACCAAGAGCAATCTCCAGGAGAGTCAGCTTTTGGTAAGCTAATAGCACACTCCTGCTTGGTCTGGAGCTCACCTGCCATAGGTTCTCCACTTTCTTCCCCCCTAGGTAGCTGTAGCTTCCTCCTCTTCCCCCTGAGATGCTCTGGAATTCTTGTCAGGTAGTAACCAGGGAAGGCAGGCTTCCCAGAGTCACAGTGGAAAAATGGAAATCATGGATCACACATGCTCTATGGTGACCAACATGCCAGTCCTGGGCAGATTCACTCAGACCCCTAATAAGACCCTAAGAACAGAAAGAAGGAGGAAGTTCATTTAAAAACCAACAAAGCCCAGAAGGGAGAGTTGCTTTTCCTAGGAAGGCCTTATACCTGGCATTGAGCTGGAGGCAAGTTGGGTAAAGGGAGAGAGATGCATGCAGGCCTAGTTGGGGTGCTGGGAATAAGACTAGGAGGTTCATTTAACACTTTGTTCCTGCCATCTATCTCAGACTGTCAGGTACACAGGGTGAGGTCCATCTCCTCTACCTACAAACCTTTTATGAAACCATCACTCTGGCTAGGAAGTCCTCTGGTTGTCCATGTGACCATGGACCTTAGGCCTGAGCCCTGGATACGCTCTCTGGGCTTCTCCCACAGAGCTCCCCTGCATCCCTGGTCTCCTACCCAGGCCCTCAGCCAGAATGCTGGTCCCCAGTCCCCTCCTGTCCTGGTGAGGGCTCCACAGATTAATTATGCTTCTGGCATTCCCCTGTTCCCCTTGCTGTGAAACTTCCTGGCTAATTTAGATCTCTAAATCTGTTTAGAAATCTAATTGATCTGCCAACTGGAGAGTATATCTCCCCAACCTCTGCTCTTTATTTTCTTTATTTATTTTCTGAAATCTGTTTGCATTCCCCAAGTCTTCACAACTGTAATTAAAATCAGAGCTGTAAAACATACCATGTCAATGACTGTAATGAAACTAAATCTCTGTTCAAGGTGCTTATTAATATTGTATTCCAAATGTTCTGGGCGTGTGTGTGTGTGTGTGTGTGTGTGTGTGTTGAAGCTTTTCCCAGTAGCAACAAGCTATTGGAAAAATAAATACTAAATGTAAATCACGTTAGATCAACTATGGATCCTATTCGAAATGGCTGGAAAGAACAGATAATCCAAAGAGTAAAGCAGAAAGGAGTTCCTTCAAATTAGGAAACAGAGTTTTATATATCCTCTCTATCAATATGTTTTTGTCTTCCCTTTTATCTTCTCTGTGTTAGAGGAAGACGTAGCCAGAGAATGAGGAGGTTCAAAAAACAAATTAAGTTAAACTAATTTGTAAAGTATAGGTCAGTCATTCTCAAACTTGAACCAGAGTCAAAATCACCTCTCAGTGTGCGTTGGGGCCTGAGAATTTTTATTTCTAACATGAGGTACTGATGCTACTGTTCTGAGGGCCACACTTTGAAAACCACTGCTTTAGGGGCTGTGCCAAGTATGCTTGAAGGTCAGGAGTCTCTGATCCTGGGAGAACTTGCCCAGAGGCAGGGAGTGTACCTTGTGACCTAAGTGAAATTGGGCCTTGGGAATAAACCAACAACCTGATCCTGGGGTTCTTACTGTGGCCAAAGAGACAAGTTATACCCTGGACCTTCTGTCAAAGGCCCAGTATCCAATGGAGTCATCAAACTCCTGATGTCACACCTCCCACTTCCTGGGTATAGAGGGAACTGAGGTATCAATAAACTTTGGGTCACTAGGCACATGGCCCAAATGCTATAGCCCCATGCTATAGAGCAGGGGTAGTTCTCAAACTAAGCTTTCATCAGAGCCACCTGGGGCAGGGGTGCTTGGGAAAACGCAGACTGCTGGGCCCACCCCCACAGTTTCTGCTCAGTAGATCTGGGATGATGGTGGCTAAGAATGTGCATTCCCTATAAGTTCCCTGGTAATGCTGACTGAATGCTGCTGACCTCTTGGTCAAGGGAATAAAAAAACTTCTGTGTTCTTAAGTTCTTATGACTGAGGCAGAGATGCCTTGGCTGCCGAGAAAGACACAGACTAGGGAGCAGCCTGAATGGAGACTGGGAATTTATGTGACACCAGGCTAAAAATTCTGTGTCACTAGATTTCTGTTAACTTCAGGGTTGTTGAGAAAACTACCAAATTACATACAGCATTTATTCATTTAAAATATATCTGAAACTAATCATTGGATGCCATTATTTAGGTTCAGCTATTTCAACAAAGGAAAGAGGGAAGAGAACCAACATTTACTGAGGACTGAACTCTGTTAAACTTCACACTAGGCCCTTTATATATGTTATCTCATTTGCTTCTCACAACAGCCATGAAAAGCACATCAGTAAAAAAGAACATCCCCATTTTTTGAAATAAGGTAAATGAGCCTCAGAGAGTTTAACTGATCTGATTAAAGTAACAAACAAACCTGGACCTGGGATAGATATCATTTCAGGTCTACCTCTGAAGCCCTTTCAACTATACCTGCTCATGAATGCCTAAAGGATACACATCCTATTGAAAGAGCAGAGGAAATGAGGGACAGCATTTTCAGGGAAACGAATAGTAACCAAATTTTCACCATGGAGAATGAAGTAACAAGGAAGGAGGCTGAAGGGTTAGATGACAGCTCCATTGCGCAGGGCCTTGAAAGTCACTGAGGGAATTTGTGCTTTCTGATAGTTAATGAGGAGTTGCTACAAAATGTTAAGAAAGGGCAGGGGGATACATAAGGTATAGCTTAAGAAAAAAGGAGGTGATGGTAAGAGGAGAGAGATAGGTTGGTGAAATCATAGATCCCCTGAGCTGTAAGGGATCCTAGGGCTCATCATTTTCTCTCTTCTGACAGATGAGAAAACTCGGCCCAGGAGAGGGCAAGAAGAATGCTGAAAGGATGCTGTGGGGCACTGCCCAGCTCCACTCCCCCTTTTAGTGCTAAAGCCCTCATTTCCCCTCCTGTAGGGTGTGTTGGTGATGGACAGTGCACAGCTCAGCCCCTCTGCTGGAATGGCCTTATGTTGAAGACAACCACCATGCCCAAGGTTCTTTACCCATCTCAGGGGACTGGTCAGTGCAGGGTCATAAAGCCCTGGCCCCTCCACCACAGTTTAGAACAACTCTGAGGGGCCACACTGACCCCAGAGCTCCCTGTGGGAGCCTTTGTTGTGGCTGCATTACAGTTCCATTTCCTCCTCTGCCCAGGCATGCTTTCTTCACCTTGCATAGGTGTTGATTCTAAGAATGTTCCCCAAGAATCCTCTTGCACACAAAGCTCTGTCTCACATTGTTTCCCTGGAAAGATGGCTTGTGACACTTTCCCAAGGTCACAGGCCAATTCAATGGAGTCAGGACAGGAACTCATTTCTTCTGACTCTTGACCTTTCTGCCATTCTTGGCTGACCTCCCACACTGATTCCTCTTAGGCTCTCTCTCTCTCTGCCACATCTATCTGGAAAATTGGAAAAAGTGACCTTAGAGACTTCTAAGAGAAATATTCCTCCTACATTGTGGAGTGCCTTGCATGTTAATGAGTGTAAGCGTGTTGAACAATGGAGCTTCCTGTTACAGGAGGAAATGTCAGGTGCCTCTGTGGCTCCTCCCAGCTCTCCACTTGCATGGGACAGAGCCTAGAGGAACTCAGCCTGGATGTCAGGCTGAAATGAAAAAGACTATATAGATGGCTTAGGGACAGGGACCTGAAAACATGGATCAGAGTGAAGCTGGCCTGTCCAAGAGACAAAGGGGATTCCTAGGGATTCTAAAAGACACCTTTTCCCCGGCACACACACATGTGCACACATACACAAATCTCCACCACCACCATCACCACCCCACACCCTGCTGAAACACTTCCCTGCTCCTTGTTTTTAAGTAAGACCCAGGGTTTTACAATTGACACCTGTATTGTGCCCACTGACAGGCCTGTTTACTGGAGTCACAACATGCCAGATGCTGCTGCTGCCCTGTTTGGTGGTGAAGTATGTGAAACCTCATCATAATGACTTTTTATGGCCCTATGTATCCACAGAGATGGAGTGTGTATCGAGTCATTTGCCACCTTTTTTACTGGTGCACAGTGGCTGCAAGGAGTGGAGGAAGCAAAACCCTAGCTTTTCAGCCACTCCCTTGGCCCCTCAGGATAGCTTCTCCATCTTGGGGAGCTGGAGAGGGGCTGAAATAAGGCCTCTGATCCTAGATTCCAATCAGGAGACCAAATACTTGGAAGGAAACAAAGCTTTTGTTTTTACTCCCAAGTCCCTTAGTGGTAAACATGTCAATACTTAGTGTGGCTTTCACAGTGCCCTAGTGTGTATGAGACAGAAGGACCACACCCTACAAGAAGAGAGTAAAAGGGTAATTTAGAAGTTCTACGTCTTGAATCAAATAAGAGCAAAGGCCAGGCTAGGCTCTCAAAATGTGCTATGCTGAGAAGAATTTGCTTTGGTTTACTCTGCTGGGAAGATTATGCATGCTTGACCCAGACATAAGTCTTCTGGTTAAAATATCACTGAATGAACATTTATTTTCCTTGCACATCTATTTGTCCCCTAGGAATGCCATGTTCTATTTTCCATTTCCACAATTGCATCTGTGCCACTCCTTATAATAATTACATCTACCTGAGTTTTGATGGTTATACTCAGCCATATAATCTCTATCTTTTCAGACCTCTAAAATTTCAACTGCTATCATGAGCCTAGGTCTGTAATGGCCTTTCCCACTGTCAGGCCTAATCTACAGAGGAAAGCTACCACTGAATTTTTTTAGTTGTGCTGGTGTCCTTCATACCACGTTGTTTCTCATTCTTGATAAATGGTATATCCTGTGACTTTCTGTTTGAGTTTTCCAGTTTCGTTCAGTATATCCACTCTAATATGTTCATATCTGAATATTTTCACTCCTTTCACTGCTGATGTTTATTTTATCCTCATTTGGAATGGATCATCATTTTTTGTATACTACTAGGAGCCATCCTAGTAATGACTTTGCACTATTTTTGTGGTCCTTGCAAGTGTGTTAAAACTTATATTCCAGCAAAGTGTTCACACATTTACAAACTCTCCTTTATCCAAATTTATAATCCAGCTCCCTTGGTCAAGTACTTTCAGAACCCAATTTCATGTGAACTCGAAGTTCCTGCCAATCCATGCTGGCTCAGTCTTGCAATTCCTTGGGGTAGAGTAATTTTCCCCTCTTATCAGGCCTAGCATGTTCATGCTGTGCCTTAACCCTTGTGATAAGCCTACTGTCCAGGAGGGGTAGTGAGCACACATATTATCTTGTGGGGGAGGAGCCCCACATCATCTCCAAGCAAGAGGTGTTGGCAGCGGGGGTAACTCTCAGTAAGGAAATCTGGCCAATTCTTCAGGCTCAGAGGATTCAGGGAAATATGGGGAATCAAGATTTTGGTGGCAGCAATCTAGATATCCCCAAACCATGTGTCAGTATTCCATTCTTTCCCAGGAAGCATCCTGATTTTGGCATAGCAAACCTGTCTCCATTGGAGTTCAATAAGCACACATTCTATTTGCCTTATAGTTACTCTTTTCCCCATATTTCTCAAGCACTTGATACATCACACCAGTTCCCTGTCCCCAACTACCAGTATACCATCCTAGTGGTGAATTAGGATGGTGACTATCTTAACAATAATAGGACTGCCACCTTGTGACAGGGGGCTATCTGTGCTCCTCCTACCTTCTGTGATGTGGTCCTCATTGCCAATTGTGCAGTGAGTTATCTAGCTCCTAAATTCCATCTAAGTGATGGATTTCTTGAATAACTCTTAGTTTCAAGTGTCATGATTTGAGTTCCCCAGGAAGGTGACTCCAAGACAGAATGTAGTGTGCAGGATGCTTTTTAAGAGGCGTCTTTCAAATTAACCCCTATGGAAGAAAACAGGCATAGTCAGTGGGGGAACTTGAGCTGCACTGTAGGCTGGACAGTAGCCTCAGCCATCCCCACAGAAAGATCTGGAGTGATCCTTTAGAACTGTCCTAAGATAGGCTGAGATTGTTTATACACATTTTTTTGGCTAGTCACTGTTTGCTGCCGCAGAAAACTTAGTGACTTTGAGTGAGGCAACTCTCTGTACCTGAGGCAACCCCTGGAGGTAGTTTACCAATAGTCTCTCAGCAGCTCATCCCAAAAGTTCTTCGTTGAAATGGGAGATGAGCTGGAACATCATAGTATCCACTACAGGCCCCAACTATTTAATCTAAAAATTTTCCATTAAAAGTAAAGAATTAATAATTTATCCTATCATTTCTATGCAAATTGTATTTCAGAGTAATCATATAGCCATGGTTCAGGAGGCTCAGTTCTATATGGAAGGATCCAGTTAATAATTAGGTTACAAGGAATTATGGGATTAGACTATCGTTATTTTGCAACCCTAATAAATATTTTTCAGACAATTATCATCAATTGATTAAATAAAAGGTGGATGGGGAACTTTATGCATGCACACTTTGTTTCATTGTTTCACTTTATCCACAAATATTGCATCTTTTTACAATTTGAAGATTTGTGGCAGCTCTGCCTTGAGCAAGTCTATAGATGCCATTGTTACAACAGCGTTTCCTCACTTCATCTGTGTCATATTTTGGTGATTTTCACAACATTTCAAACTTTATTATTGTTATTATTATTATTATTTTATTTGTCATAGCGATCTATGATTGGTGATCTTTGATGTCACTATTGTGATTGTTTTGGAGTGCCACCAACCATGCCCATAAAAGATAGAGAACTTAATTTATCAATGTTGTGCGCATTCTGAGTGATCCACTGACTGACCATCCTCTTCCTCTCCAATAGCTTCACTACTCCATGAGATATTAAAATTAGGCCAACTAATACCCTACAATGACCTGTAGGTATACAAGTAAAAGAAATAGTTGCTCGACATGACTAAACCTAGTGAGGAAGGAATGTTGAAAGTCAAGATAGGCCAAAAGCTAGGCCATTTGCACCATACTGTTAGTCAACTTATGAACGCAAAGGAAAAGTTCTTGAAGGAAATTAAAAGTGCTACTCCTGTGAATACACAAATTATTAGAAAGTGAAACAGCCTTATTGCTGATATAGGGAAAGTATTAGTGGTCTGGATAGAAGATCAAACCACAACAACATTTCTTCAAGTCAAAGCCTAATCCAAAACAAGGCCTTAACTCTCTTCAATTCTATGAAGACTGAGAAAGGTGAGGAAGCTCTAGAAGTTTGCTAACAGAAGTTGGCTCATGAGGTTTAAGGAAAAAAGTCTTGTCGATAACATAAAAGTGCAAAGTGAGGTAGCAGTGCTAATGTATTAATAGAAGCTGCAGTAAGTTATCCAGAATATCTAGATAAGGTAATTAATGAAGGTTGCTGTACTGAGCAAGTTTTCAATGTAGACCAGGGGTGTCAAACTCATTTTCACTGATGGCCACATGAGCTTCTCAATTGCCTTCAAAGGGCCAAAATAATTTTAGGACTGTATAAATGTAAATCCTCCTTAACTGTTAAGGAGTTGAAATTATATTTGGTCCTGGACTTCTGGCCAAGATGGAGACAGGTAGAAACACTGTGCCTCCTCACACAGCAAAAATAAGGACAACAACAAATTAAAAACAAAAAACAACAAGAACTGACAGAAAATAGAACTGTATGGAAGTCCAACAACAAATGAGTTAAAGAAGAAACATTCATCCAGACTCGTAGGAGGGGCAGAGACAGGCAGCTGGGCAGAGAGGACTCGGGGCAAGGAGGTGGCTGGAGGACCAGGTCTGGCAGGGCAGCTGCTGGCAGAGCAGGTGGTCCCACATTGTGTGAAGATAAACTGGGAGGAACAACTCAAGAGTGAGACAAACCATGCAACCCAGGGTTCCGGTGCAGGGAAATAAAGCCTCAAACCTCTGGAAACACCTGTGGGGGTTGCGGCGGCAGTGGGAGAAACTCCCAGCCTCACAGGAGAGTTCATTGGAGAGACCCACAGGGTCCTAAAACATACACAAACCCACTCACCTGGGAATCAGCACCAGAAGGACCAAATTTGCTTGTGGGTAGTGGGGAAAGTGACTGAAAACCAGCAGAGAGCAGAGCAAGGTGCATTGTTCCCTCTCAAACCCCTCCCCCACAGACAACATTACAGCACAGCAAGGTGTGTTGCTCTGCCCTGGTGAACACCTAAGGCTCCACCTCTTACTATGCAACAGGCATACTGAGACAAAAAAAAAAAAAAAAGGCCCCAATGAAAGAGCAGATCAAAGCTCCAGAAAAAAAATACAACTAAGCAATGAAGAGCTAGCCAACCTATCAGATACACAGTTCAAAACACTGGTAATCAGGATGCTCACAGAATTGGCTGAATATGGTTGCAGATTAGATGAAAAAGTGAAGGCTATGCTAAATGAAATAAAGGAAAATGGACAGGGAACCAACAGTGATGGGAAGGAAACCATGACTCAAATCAATGGTGTGGACCAGAAGGAAGAAAGAACCATGCAACCAGAACAGAATGAAGAAACAAGAATTCAAAAACATGAGGAGAGGCTTAGGAATGTCCAGGACATTTTTAAACATTCTAACATCAAAATCATAGGGGTGCCAGAAGGAGAAGAGGAAGAGCAACAAATCGAAAACTTATTTGAACAAATAATAAAGGAGAACTTCCCCAATCTGGTGAAGGAAATAGACTTCCAGGAAGTCCAGGAAGCTCAGAGAGTCCCAAAGAAGGTGGACCCAAGAAGGAGCACACCGAGGCACATCATAATTATATTAGCCAAGATTAAAGATAAGGAGAGAATCTGAAAAGCAGCAAGAGAAAAGGAGACACTTACCTACAAAGGAGTGCCCATCAGACTGTCAGCTGATTTCTCAAAGGAGACCTTGCAGGCAAGAAGGGACTGAAAAGAAGTATTTAAAGTCATGAAAGGCAAGGAACTACATCCAAGATTGCTCTATCCAGCAAAGCTTTCATTTAGAATGAAAGAGCAGATAAAGTGCTTCCCAGATAAGGTCAAGTTTAAAAAGTTCATCATCATCAAGCCCTTATTATATGAAATGTTAAAGGGACTTATCTAAGAAAAAGAAGATAAAAATATGAACAGTAAAATGACAACAAACTCACAGTTATTAACAACCAAACCTAAAACAAAAACAAAAACAAACAGCAAACAGCTAGAACAAGAACAGAATCACAGAATTGGAGATTACATGGAGGGATATCAGTGGGAGAGTGGGTAGGGAGAGAGGGGGAAAAGGTACAGAGAATAAGTAGCATAAATGGTTGGTAGAAGATAGACAGGGGGAAGTTAAGAATAGTATAGGAAATGTAGAAGCCAAAGAACTTATATATGTGACCCGTGGACATGAACTAAAGGCAAATGGAAGGGGGTACACAGGGCAAAGGAGAATAAAGGGGGGAAATGGGACAACTGTAATAGCATAATCAATAAAATATATTTTAAAAAATTACATTTGGTCCTCAGAAGGCAGCCACGAGGCTGATGTGGCCCCTGGTGAAAATGAGTTTGACACCCCTGAACTGTAGACAAAACAGCCTTAGGTTGAAAGAAGATGCCATCTAAGACTTTTGTAACTAGAGAGTAGTCAATGCCTGGCTTCAAAGCTTCAAAGGACAGGCTGACTCTCTTGTTAGGGACTAGTGCAGCCGGTAACTTTAAGTTGAAGCCAATGCTCATTTCCTATTCCAAAAATCCAGGGCCCTTAAGAATGATCCTAAATCTACTCTGTCTATGTTCTATAAATGGAACAATGAAGCATGAGTGACAACACATTGGTATATAACATGGTTTACTGAATATTTTAAGCTCATTGTTCAGAAAAAAATGTCTTTCAAAATATTACTGCTCATTGATAATGCAACTGGTCACCCAAGAGCTCTGATGTTGATGTACAATGAGAATAATGTTGTTTCCATGCCTACTAACACTACATCCATTTTGCATCCTGTGGATCAAGAGTAAATTTGACTCTCAAGTCTTATTGTTTAAGAAATATTTTATAAGGCTACAGCTTCCATAGATGGTGATTCCTCTTGTTGATGTGGGCAAAGGAAAATGAAAACCTTCGTAGAGGGTTCACCATTTTATGTGCCATCAAGAACATCTGTGATTCTTGGAGAAGAGGTCAAAATATCAACATTAACTGGAGTTCGTAAGAAGTTGATTGCAGTCCTCATGGATGACTTTGAGGGGTTCAAACTTCACTGGAGGAGTTAATTGCATATGTGGTGGAAATGGCAGGAGAACTAGAATTAGAAGTGGAGCTTAAAAATGTGACTGAATTGCTGCAACCTTAAGATAAACTTTAACAGATGAGGAGTTGCTCCTCATGGATGAATAAAGACAGTGGTTTCTTGAGATGGAATCTACTCCTGGTGAAGATTGTTGAAATGACAGCACAAGATTTAGAACATTACATAAACTTAGCTGATAAAGCAGCTCCAGGGTTGAGAGGATAAACTCCAAATTTGAGAAATGTTCTACTGTGGGTAGAATGCTGTCAAAGAATATCTAATGCCACTGAGAAATCATTCTAGAAAGGAAGAGTTAATTGATGCAGCAAAATTAATATTGTTTTAAGAAATTGCTGCAGCCACCCCAGCCTTCAGCAACCACCACCCTGCTCAGTCAACATCAAGGCAAGATCCTTCACCATCAAAAAGATTATGACTTAGATGATTAAGTCACAGATGATGGTTAACATATTTTAGCAGTAAACTACTTTTTATAAATATTTTATTTATTTGTTTTTAGAGATGGGGAAGGGAAGGAGAAAGAGAGGGAGAGAAACATCAATGTATGGTTGCCTCTTGTGCACCCGCTACTGGGGACCTGGCCTGCAACACAGGCATGTGCCCTGACAGGAAACTCTTTGGTTCACAGCCTATGCTCAATCCACTGAGCTACACCAGCCAGGTCAGTAAACTAGTTTTAAATTAAAGCATGTACATTGTTTTTAAAATACATAAGTGTGTTATTGCATACTTAACAGACTATGGTATAGTGTAAACATAACTTGTGCATGCATGCACTGGGAAACCAATAAATTCATGTAACTCAATTTATTGCAATATTCATTTTATTGGGGTTGCTAGAACCAAACCCACAATATCTCTGAGGTATCTCTGTAGTGGAACATTCAGGCTACCTCCACCAAAACCAACTGATCAATCTGAACATCACTAAGTGTTGAACAGTATGCAACTCCTAACGTGATGCAATAAGAAATATACAGCACCATCTACAAGCACTCCTGCCTTTAAAAAATGCACTGGAATCTAATGAAGCCTTTATAATTTATAGTTAAGTTACACTTATTCCCCTAACAAGAAGTACAAACTAAGTGACAACACAAAGGCTCAAACAGACAAATAAGAATGCAGGCATTCAACAGTACAAGTGACTTGGTTTCTTCAATAACTCAATAGTTTGGAAAAAAGTGTTTTAGATTAGGGTAGATTGAAGACACATAACCAAGTGCAATGTGTGCATCATGTTTGGATCCAGATTTAAATAAACAAATGTAAAAATATATTTTTGAGATAATTGTGGAAATCAGAATATGGACTGGGTATTAGAGGACATCAAATAATTTTTATGAATTTTGTTTACTGTGAAAGTGGCAATGTGGTTACATTTTAAGATAATTTTCATATTTTCACAGGACACTGAAGTGTATAGGATAAAATAATATGACACTTGAAATTTGGTTTAAAATTTGTTTACAGGAATAAAAAAGAATATATAAAGCAGGTATGGTAAAGTCTTTACAATTTTTTAATCTAAGTAATAAGTATTTGAAGATTTGCTATATCATTCTCTGTGCATTTAAAAAAATTTAAAGATACCCCCCCAAAATGATAAATGCAAAGGACCCATGGGGCGTTATGCTCAAAGGATATAAACAGGTGCTTACAGAAGAAATACAAATATACAGAAGGATGGGAAGATGGCAATGAGATAGGTGGAAGTGGAGCCCAGTTCTCCTTGTGCCCAGCTGGAACACCTAGCGATCTTCCCAGGAGCAGAGTGAACAGCCAGTGGTATCTTACTTTACATGAAGTTTAAAGGCAAAAAATTGCAGAGGACATGGAAAAACAGACAGTGAGGAGAGTGTGCTGGGATGGTAAGGTCCCTGGGATCTGTACCAGGACCAAGGCTGCTGTGTCCCCAGGCCCGGAGCCTACTGCAGGATACGGGGAGGAGAGTTAGAGTACTAGCTACCTCCCCTACCAGAGCAGGGAGGGCAGCCCAGCACTAGGAGGGACCTGGGTGCTGAAAGTCGCTGGGGGAAGTAGAGATGAAGTGTGAGACACACAGAGGCGTACATATCTGCTGGGACTGTGGACGCTGGCACCAGAGAAATTGGGGTGCTGGGTAACACCTAGAGAAGGGAGGAGTTGGGCCCTGTCGGACCCTGACTTGGATAGTCTCCGGACTGATTGAAAAGTGGGGCTGTGTGAAAAGCTGTGCGCTTGATAAGAATAGAGGGCAGCTGCTTTGTAAGGAACTCTCCCACAGTGGCTGGAGGGCCCCAAGGGAGATTTCAGAGTGGCAGAGGGGAACCATGCTCCCTGCCTGTCTGGCACTGAGCACCCAGAGACAGTAGCCAAGCTGAACCATGTACCCTGCCTGTCTCGTACTGCACGCACCCGGAGTGAGTGGCAGGGGGTAACTATGCGTCCCACTAGTCTTGCACTGCACTCCCAGAGACAGTAGTAAAGGGACCGTGCACCCCATTGGTCTGGCACTGTGTGCCCCGAGACAGTAGCAGAGGGGAACTGTGTGCCCCACTTGTCTTGGGCTCTGAGCTGGAGATTTACTCACACCATGAGCAGCTGAGTGGCTGATTTGAGAAACTGTGAATAGTGCGACCCAAACCTGGTCCCCACCCTCTCAGAACCAAAGAAAGGGAGAAAAGCAAAGCCCAGCCCCCTCTTCCTGTAGCATCTAGGAAGACCAGCAGAACTCGCTGAACAGGTTTCAGGTTAGCAGGAGGCTTATTATTATCTTTTTTTTTTCCTTTTCTATTTGGATGTTCTTTTTTCCTGCCCTCCACCCTTTCCCTGTTGTTTTTTTTTTCTTCTTCCAAGTGAGACAATAAGACTCAGAGTTATAGAGGTCCAGAGACAGATTGAAAGGGGGAGCACAAAGCTAACCCCCAAAACTGAGAAACTGAGACAAATGTCACTTTGCTATCCCATGGAGCTGGCATTTTATTGTGTATGTGTATTATTATTAGCTTGCAATCTTGCAATTATCTTTTACCACTTTTATATTATTAGCATTTTTTATTTCTCTTCCTTATGTTTAGTTTTCCTTGTTTTATTTCCCTGTTTAGTTACATGGCTTGACTCATTTTCTTTATTATCTCTGTATTGTATTTTAATTTTCCTTCTTTCACTTCACCCGTGTTCCAATAACACACAACTCTTGATCAGGTATTTTCTATTCTGGTTATCCAAATCATATATTTCTTGTCTTATTATTGTTGTTCCAGTGCTATTGTGAATAATTGTTGTTCCACACAATTGACATACTACACAGCAACTCTCCATGATCTTAGGCCACTTCACTTTAATCCTGAGCCTTATGATTGTTGTGGTTAACTCTATTCTCTCTCACACTACATCTACTTTCCATACATTAATCTCACCATATCTCATCATCTAACCTTGCACAAGCACTCTGTTTTGTGGATTCAGCTCACAATCATCCTCCCCTCTAACAAGAGTCTTATCTCTCTTTCACTTTTTATAAAAAGTCTCTAATTGGGTGAAATATCACAGTTAATGCTATACTTAGCCAAACAATCTCCCATCTCTTCCCTACTAGCTGGTACTTTATATCCCATAAAATATTCTCCTGCGGTATTAATCCATTTTGCCTACCCCCTGACACTGATCATATACAAGAATAGGTGGGCGCTATGAACATTGTTAGTATACTTGATGCAGGAGAAAAACCACCAATAAAGGAACCACCAAAAGGTAAAAACTCAAGTACACATAAACAGAAGAAAGGGCAAACCTAAAGTGTCCAGTCAAGGAGATCAGAGACCACACCACTGAACCTCATAGAATTCCTAGCAGAGAAGTTCACCCTACAAAGACAGCTAATAAAGCAAAACATCAGGAAGCCCAGAAACAAACAAAAAGAGTCAACTAAAATGGGGAGACAAAAAAAGAACAGTTAGTCAAAAGGAATGGAAGACTCCCCACTAAAAGAGCTAAATGAAATGGAAGTAACCAAACTATCAGATATAGAATTCAAATTAGTGGTTATAAAGATGCTCAAAGAGCTCACAGAAAAGTACAAGGAACTGAGTGAGAACTACATCAGCATGAAAAAGGAAATACAAACTATAAACAAAAACCAGGAATAAATGAACAATAAAATCTCAGAAATAAAAACACATTAGAAGGAATTACAAGTAGACTGGATGAAGCAGAGGACTGAATCAGCAAGTTGGAGGACAAGGTAGAAAGAAACTCCCAAATAAAGCAAGAAAAAGAAAAGCAAATCAGAAAGAATGAACAAGTGGTAAGGGAACTGCTAGACAACATGAAACACAACAATATCCATATAATATGGATACCAGAAGGAGAAGAAGAAGAGTGAGGGATAGAAAACTCATTTGAAAAAGTAATAATAGAAAACTTCCCTAATTTGATGAGAGAAAAAGTCACACAAATTCAGGAAACACAAAGAGTCCCAACCAAGAGGAACCCAAAGAGGCCCACTTCAAGACACATCATAATAAAAAGTGCAAAATTTCAAGACAAAGAGAGAATTTTAAAGGCAGCAAGGGAGAAAAAGGAAGTAGCTAAAAAAGAGCCCTGATTTCTCAATGGAAATGCTCCAAGCCACAAGAGAATGTCAAGGAATATTCCAAGTAATGAAAGCCAGAGGTCTGCAACCAAGATTCCTCTACCCAGCAAGGCTCTCAATTAAAATGGAAGGCCAAATAAGGAGCTTCCCAGACAAAAGAAATCTAAAAGGATACACCTTCACCAAACCAACTCTGCAAGAGATGCTAAAGGGTCTGCTTTAAGAAAAGGAAGGAAAAGAGTGAGAGATAGAGGAACACGGGTACAAAAAAATGGCAATGTATAAGTACCTATCAATAATAACCTTAAACTTAAATAGATTGAATGCTCCAATCAAAAGACATAGAGTAGCCAAATGGATAAGAAAGCATGACCCGCACATATGCTGCCTACAAGACACTAACCTCAGGACAAATGACCTACACAGATTGAAAGTGAAGAGCTGGAAACAAATATTCCAAGCAAACGAACAGGAAAAAAAAAAAAAAAAAGCTGAGGTCTCAATACTCATATAAGACAAAATAGACTTCAAAAAAAGAGCCATGAAAAGAGACCCAGAAGGTCTTTTCATAATATTCAAGTGTGGCAAATCCTGGCCTGCAGGATCCATGTATGTTGTGGCTTCTAGAGAACAAATACAGATGGTCTACAGAAGTCCTATAGAGAAAAAGGGATGGCATGGCCACTCTCAGAGAGAGAGAGAGACAGAGAGAGAGAGAGAGAGACCCCCCAGTCCCTGCTTGGACAGGCTTTTATTGCTTTTCTGGGTACATAACATGGAGGGTAGTCCTCATTTACTATACACAGGTTCACTGCAGGGGACTACATTTTACAGATAACAAAGGAAAGAATGCTGCTAATTACTTCAAAGAGAAAGATATTGCAGATCAGGGGGAAAGTGGCTGAACTGGTCACACTCCATATTTGGGATATTTAGCACAGACTTTACGAAGTTACAGTGAGCATTTGCTGCCTCAGTTCAGGGTGAGGGAATTTTAGCAAAAGCAAGTCTCATATCAGTCTAGGTACAATGCAGGCCTGATTCCCCATGGGAAAACCTCTCCATGGGCATGATCCTGCATGCCACACACTCCCCACTGGTTTTCCACATGAGTGCTGAGCTACATTCCCACATCACACAAAGCAGTTCCTTACACTCAAGGGAAGAACCCATCAGGAAGACATAAACATAATTAAATATATGTGCACCCAATGTAGGAGCACCCAAATACATAAAGAAAATCTTGGAGGACTTCAAGAAAGATATTGACAACAACACAATTATAGTAGGGGATTTCATCACCCCACTGTAAAAAATGGACAGATCTTCCAAACAAAACATCAACAAAGATATTGTGGCATTGAACAATGTCCTAGATCAAAAGAACTTAACTGATATAGAGCCTTTCATACCAAAGAAGCAAAATATATATTCTGTTCAAATGCACAGGGAACATTTTCAAAGATAGACCATATGATAGGTCACAAAACAAGCCTCTACAAATTCAAGAAAATTGAGATCATAACAAGCATTTTCTCTGACCACAAGGGACTGAAACTAGAAACCAACCTCAAGGAAAAAACTCAAAAACACTCAAACTCATGGAGGTTGAATAGCATGCTATTAAACAATGAATGGGTCAAGAAGGAGATCAAGGAGGAAATCAAAAAGTTCCTGGAAACAAATGAAAATGAACTCACAACAATCCAAAACTTATGGGACACAGCAAAGGCAGTCCTGAGAGGGAAGTTCATAGCTATACAGGCCTATCTAAAAAATATAGAAACATTTCAAATAAAGAACCTAACTCTATACCTATAAGAACTCGAAGAACAACAACGAAGACAGCCCAGAGTAAGTAGAAGGAAGGACATAACCAAGATCAGAGCAGAATTAAACATCATA
>PVKM010012146.1:0-32169 GCA_004027735.1 Carollia perspicillata | reverse complement strand
CTTTCTTGTTAAATAGGTATTTATTTCTCTTTCTGCCCAACATGGGGAACTGGTTTTAAAGGAAGTTAGCCAGATCAGCCCCTTTCAGTGTCCTAAGTAGACTGGTATTTCTGGCTGTCTTTGTGGTAACAGCAGGGTGGGTACCTGATTTATTCATTCAACCATCCATTCATTAGTCCATTCATCCATTTATTTGTTGAGTAAATATCATCAAATGTCTATTCTGTAGCGTACAGGCACTGGGGGAGGCACCGGGGGCGGGGTGCACAATGTTGAATCGAATGCACGGAGCATATTTCTTGCCCTGCTAGAAATGCACTAATGGGAGAGACGTGCATGAAAGTCATGATTACACACATTTTGATTTTTAAATTATACTAATGGCTGCAAAGAGAGTAGCTATGAAAATGAATAAAAAAGGAACTAAGAACCATATACTGTAAGATGCTATTTATAAGGAATGTCCAGAATAAGCAACATGGACAGAGAGGGAAAGTACATTTGTGGGTGCCTAGGGCTGGCAGTAACACCTGGAGGGGTTGGGGATAACAGCTAAGGGGAGCAACGTTTCTTTTTCACGTAATAAAATGTTCTAAAATTGTGGCGATAGATGTACAACTTTGTATACATACTCAAAGCCTTGCATCTGTCTCTCTCTTCACCACTACTTTCTTCAGAGTTAGATGCCGTCTCAGGGTTTATGTCCACCTACAGCTATTTATTACATTCTACAGCCCAGCCACCCAGGGACAGTGAGGACTTTACCTTCTAGCTCCAGCCGAAGTCCTACATGGGGTTTAATCGATCTGCCTTAGTACCAGGTGCCTACTTCTGCACTAGTCATGGGTTGAGAGGACATGGTACCAGAACGGATACATGCCTACGCCAGTAGGTGCAGTCAGCTCTACCAGGACGCCAACGCTCTGCACATGGTGGAAGAGATGGTTCTGTTCCCAGGTGCAGAGAGGCTGGGCGGGCAAAAGCAGCAGCTGCCCGTCTCTGGGTGATCCGTTGCCTCATAAATCCTTGGAATAGAGTTTCATCTTGAGGGTCCACAGCCCTTCAGGATATCGACTCACTACATTTCAGCGGTTACATAGAGCCTCTAATTGTTGAATCACGCAAAGTGTCCCACAGAAAGCCTGCAAAATTTGAAACTCTTAATGGATTCTACTACTTAGTTAAATTTTAAAAAAAAGTTGTTGTTAGCTATGGAGTAAGATCTAAAAACAGTTAACATATTTGCAAGTTGACTTACGTAGATGTACTTAATCAAATCAGTAATTGTAATTTGCATTGTGGGGTTTTCTGGTGGCAGTGAGTGAGGCTGGGATTGTCATTTAGTTTGGCTTGGTTCCTAGGTGCATATATCAGCTTCTGTGAATCCTGGAGTTCCAGGAGGTATGCAATGAAATGTAGTCAAGTAACTTTCATATTGGGGTATTTCTGCTACACATGTAGAGGAATTACAGGCAACACATTTATTTGCTAATTATTGTTCTAGGAAATTTGCTTTGCTTGCAGGAAACCACAGCCACACAACGAAGGCAAATGCATGGCTGGAAAGTCTCACCACCCTCGCATGCAAACATCGTGAACTGATCACAGGGCTCTTTCCCACTGTTACCCGGTGTGACCTCAGAACCCTCCCCAACGCAATGCTTCCTGGCACTACCAATAAAACGTTGGAAACCAGGATGAGCGGTGTGAGCTTGGAAGAGCTATTTAATCTTACCAAGCCTCAGTTCATTTGCTTCTGCTTATAAAATGTGCTTGACAAGAGATGAGGATGATGGTGATGATGATGGTGACTGCCTTCAGATCATAGCTTAATAGAACTGTCTCCGAAGCTTCTCTCCATTGGCTAGTGGTGAGGAGCACAGCACAAACGATTCCTTTTTTGGTTTATTTCGGACTCTCTCTCTCGGTGCACTGGAAAAGGGCACCTGGTTACCGGCGTGTTTGCTTTCCTAAACGGTCAAGATGAGAACACCCAGATGAAACACTGAACATTCTGTAAGAAGCCATGAAGGAGATGTTGTCCATTCCGTCCTGCAGTGTCCTTTATACAATGACTCATGTGACGAATGCCTAAGTTTGGTTCCAGGAAAAAGTTTGTCTCTACAGAAAAATGTGTATGCTTTCCATTGTCAGAACATCAAAACTAAGTAACCCAACATGTTTCCACTCTGCCTTCACTGCCAGGGAGCTGGAGCTGAAAATGTACTGCCGAAGAGTTACAATTAGCCTCCATCAGGTGTCCAAGGACATCAACTTTTTTTAAAAAAATTTTTATTGATTGATTTTTAGAGAGAGAGGAGGGAGGGACACAAGGAAGGGAAAGAAACATTGATTTATTTTTCCACTTGATTCTTGTAAGTGCCCTGACTAGGGATTGAACCCATGACCTGGTGTATCAGGACAATTCCCTAACCTACTGACCTACACAATCAGGGCAACACCAACTCTTTTTATTCTGTCAGATATTCCCAGTTTTCTTTTATCCTTAAACAATTTATTTTATACTGACTGAATGTGCAAGTGTCTTTAATTTCATTACGAGGGTTGGGTCACCTGAACTTTTAAGGTCTCTTTCAACTACAAAGTTTCATGAAATCTTCAATAAAGTTAAATCATTAGAGTAAAATTGACCAGTCCAAAACAGGACCAATGGCCTCTGGCATACAAATAAACAAAAGAGAGAGATAAAGGGATTGAACACATTTGAAGAACCTACTGTAGGTTAGGCAGTCTACACCCATAACTAGCGTCCTTGGGCTCACCAGCCTGTGGGTACAAATGTGGCCATGTCGCCATTTACAGCCACGCCTGCAGTTCAGTGTCCCCACCGTGTCCTCCATAGCAGCAGGGCTTCAGAGTTCTTCCAAATGGTTCCTGAGACGCACTACCAGTGTCCTATAAATATTCTGTAACGTCAGGCTGCTGCTGTCGTGAATATAGGATGCTGGCATGTCCCCATTCTTGCCCACCCTGACCTCTCCTCTGGTAGGCTCTCTGACCCACCTAGGGAGATGCCTTCTGGAAAAATCCCAAACCCGATACCCACTTCTGGTGCCAGTACACTCCTGCCTTCTTAGTTCTGTTACATGAAAAAAAAATTTTTTTTAATTTCCCCATCCCTTCTAGTTGAATAAAAATGGGTATAGTATGTGTGAAGTCATGCAGGAAAAGGGTATCGAGGGAGAAGACAATTGTTTTTAGATCCAAGCCTTCGAGAGCTTTAACTCAAGCTGGCCTAGAGAAATAAAAAGGGGACTGGGGAGGAGTCAGAAATGGGGGAACAAAATGCAAGAGGGAATGGTGCTGCAACCCTCAGTGCTTCCCAAAGGAGGGCCAGTCCTCACCATGTGTGAGAGCAAACCCTCACAGCAACTCGAGGCAGACAGTATCACTCCTGTTTTACAGAAGAAGCTGGGCTCACAAGGTCAATTTCATTTGCCCAGGATCACAGAGCTAGCTAGTGTCAGAGCTGAAGCTCAAAGCCAAGTTTGCCATGCTCTTTCCACGACACACCTGTGTGAAACGGAGTGCGGAACATGCCTTTCCTGTTCCTCTAATTTGGCCATATCTATTTCCTGAACCTACAATAGACTATTTCTATTATAATGCTTCCAAAACCAACTTCTCACTCTGACAAATGCCAAGGACAGTAACCAACGGCTTGAAAATCAGACTCCCAACCTCTTATTTGGCCACAGCAGCCAGGAGGTCAGGACTCAGAGCAGATTTGAAACTGAGAGTGAGTTTGGAGGTTTTTCTTTTTAGCATTATTATTCTCTATGGTCATTCTAATAGATGTAAATATGCTTCATAAAAATTACAAGCCACATATATATGGGATGGTTGGCTTAATGGGAGCATAAGAAAAGAACAGGTTCTGGGGGGTTTATATTTGCTTATCCCAGCTATAAACCAACATCAATACACAAAGTAAGATTAAGAAACTCTATGAGGAGACTCTCTCCTCACTGAGAGAGGTCCCTCTCCATCTGTGTCTTCTGAGTGACTGACTTTTCTGGAGGCAGTGTGGGGTGGGGTGCATTAGAGAGGCTGGAAATATTCTGAGAGCTCTGAGAAAAACACGTTTTGAGAAACAGCACGTTTCCTAAGGATCGTACTAGGTTCTGGCAGTGCAGCCCCCTTGACTCCTCAGAGAAAGGCCAACAGCATCTCCAAGCTCCCGGGGAGGGGCCTGGAGCGGCCCTTGCCCGGCTGGTGCCCCAGCAGGTGCCCTTCCCAGGCCCTGTCCTAGGACGCACAGGCTAAGGCAGCTGATCCTGCCAGGAGACTGTTTTCCCAGAGTCAGAGAATTGTAGAGGCTGACAACACCCTGAAGACCTAGCCCCCGCTTTTCACATTTATGTGTAAGATGTGGACCCCTTTGTGTGTACACGTAAACATAACGAGTTGAAAAAATATTATCTTGACATTTGACATCTGAGTCCCTCGTAGGGAGGAAGCTATCATTGTTTGGAAAACAACTGGGTAAACATGCTTGAGACATGACGTCAGCAGGAGCCCACACCTTGCAGAAACAAGAGCAAGTCTTCCAGCTGGGAATCGAGGAGGTCATGAATAAGTTTTTGTTTTCGTTCCTGAAAGTAGCAAAACCTACTTTTGCCCACCCCTGCGTATGCACTGTTCTCATCGTGTTGCTTATATCGACTCATTTTGTCCTCACACTGATCCTGTGAGTTCGCATCATTATAGTTCCCATTTTAAATGTGAGGAACGGAGGCACAGAAAGGCTAAGTAATTTACCCAAACCCTACAACTAGCAAATATGGAGCAGACAGGGAGTCAGTAAAATGGCATCTTAAAAACAGGAATGTCTGTGATTGCATATGAAGTTAATTTGCCTTGCTGCAAAACAAAACTTTTTCTGCATTTGCAAACCTGTCCCCACCCCTACCCAAAGTGTCTTCTGTAAAGTCCACAAATATTTGGGTGACTGAGTTAGTTTGGAATTGTGGAATTCGAAGAAAGGATCCAGCCCCACGTCCAAGCGTAGTGCAACTTCAAGGGCTGATGCAGCAGCCTGAGGGAGGAGGCCATGGAAATATATGCCCCGCTTCCAGGGAGTCTTGGAATCTTGGGCAGGGTTTCAACCTTTGGAATTGGTGGATTTTAGACAATTTAACCTGGATCTCAGAGGGCAAGGAAGACCCAGATGATATCTGGGAACACAGGTAGAAACAGCACCCCTTTGGTTAAAACTGGGCGGGGGCCAGTACCCTGCTGGAATGGCCCCCCTCTTGCCCCAACAGTAGCCTCAAAATCACCACGCAGACCGTCGGATTCCACAGGTTTAGGACTCTCATATAACTGATGAACACACCAAGAAGAAGGACATTGTGCCCAAAGAGGTTACAAAGCAGATTTTATTTAATTCTTCCCTGACCAGTGTTTTTAAAACTAAGTCATCAGTAGTTAAAATGAGGGGATTTTGCATTTTCAAGGTCGAGGTTTCTTGCTGTCTTAAAATCTGGACGCTGCGTGCTATCTTGGTGGGTCTCACTGCCCGTGCACGGGGCATGAAGCTTCCAGACTGACAGGGGGCCCGCCCCACCTGCTTCATTTGTTTACCACCTGATCAAGAGCTGCATTTCAAGCTACTAAAACAGCACAGACCACAGAGTTGGTGTCAATGCAGACCTAAACCTACACCTCTGGCTCCCTGCTTCAGAGCCCTACTGTGTCTTAAAGAACAGATTCCGGTGCCAGAGTGTTCTTACCAATGTATCCTGGTGTCTAGTGCAGCGTCAGGCGCATCAGAAGACCTGCAGTCGTATTTCTCAACTCACAGGGAGATGAATGGATGGATGAAAGCTCATAGTGTCCAATGAGTGGAGGGAAGAATACCCCAGTTTCTCTTCCTGCCACTGCCACCATCACTGAAAGCCCTCACAGACAGAGCAGGTGTCCCTGTTGACACTGCCTCTTTAGAGAGAACCTGCCAGACCAACTACTTTATGTCTGAAGCGCTCCGCCTGGGAAGAAACACACCACCTCCTCTTCTTAAGTATCAACCATTACAGCCAATTCCCAGGGTCTGGCTTCTCAGGCGGGGGCCCTGAAGAGGAGAAGCCAACGCAGAGCAAATGCAGGGGTGTGGACAGCTCAGAGGGTCTTCAGGAGATGGGTGGGGCCCAAGGAATCAGACACTGAGTCATCCTGATAAACCCCAGAACCCAAGGCCCAGCCCTGTGTAGCTTCACTCTTGGCTGGATGGAACTTTAAGCCTTAATTATTATTTTGTTTTATACTTGCAGTCTTAGAGACTCACTAATAAAGTGCTTTCAAATGTTTGGGAAGTCAGTCGTGTTCAAGTTTATCCTCTTACTCTTTGGTTGACAGGAACTATTTGTAAACGGAGCACACTGCCAGTTACCAGCATTTATTTGCAGTCATATCACAAATGTTTTTGAAACTCGTGTTTATCTATAATTTGACACATCAAGAGGACTTTTGCTCTTGGCCCAGGCTCCTGCCAAAGCAAATGGTTATGTGTTGAAGTTGCTTTCATCAGACCTTCACAGACCTCATGGCTGACTCTCCCATCTCCCTTGCATCAGGGTCACCCGAACTGATGTGAGGGAAGCAATTGAATGCATGTGTGACAGGTTGGAGACTCACATAAGAGAAAAGGGGCTGGGGTTGGGGGGCAAAAACTCAGCGTGGACTGATGTTTTAAATAAAGGTCTGTTTTCAGAGCAGCTGGCTCTGACATCCACAAAGGCCATTTGGCAGAAGACCCAGTTCCTCTCCCCTCCACCTCTGTACTGATGATGGTGAGCGCACTTTGCTCTGTCGCTAAACTCAGGGGAAGATGTGTCGGCGCCCGGAGGCTTGTGTGTCACTCGGCTTGCTTGCCCACCATTGCAGACAGGCCCTGGGAAATCCTATCTTGGCCGATTTGTGGAGAAAAGCTCTCTGTTGGAAAGATGAGTGCTTTTGGTGATGAATTATGAAAATCATAGTATTTCACGGCTGGAAGGAGACCCTCAGAGACGATCTAGGACAAACCCCAGCTTACGTAAGTCACGTGTTCATTCAGCAAATATTTACCAAGTTCTTCCACGTGCCGGGCACGGGTCACCACGACGGGGAAACGCTGGGAACAAGAGGCAAGGCTCCTCTTTTATGGAGCAAGGAAACAAATGGCATAATCTCAGGGAGTGTTCATTTCTAGAAGACAAAAACATGATAATGTGATAAGGAGTGATGGGAGAAGTGGGTTTTTTCAATAGGGAGACCCCGAGAGAAGGCAGTATTGGAGGTGAGGTTCAGTGATAAGAACCAAGCCAAGCAAAGACGCTGGGAAAGGCAGGGCAAAGAGCAAGTGTAAAGGCTCTGAGACAGAACAAGTCTCCCCTGCTGGCAAGAAGAAAGCTGGCCGTGAGGCCTGGGCTTACAAGGCAAAGCTGCAGAGGAGCAGGACCAGGTCATGCAGGGCCCTGGGGTGAGGATGAGACAAAGACAGTGAAGGGACTGGCTGAATGTCTGTCATAGAGTCAGCACAGGCAGGCAGGCACTGGTCTCGCCCCTCTATTCAGAACTTTTTAACCCAGCACGCGTTATGCCTGAAATAAAAGCCACGATCCTTTCTCTCGTTGTATTTTTTCCAGCAGAGTTGTGCTCTAGGGCATACAGGATATGGGGAAATGTGTGTTGGCACATCACAGAGAGATTAATCTAGGAGGATGTCACCTTCATGATGAAAATCACTCTGGATCAAAATGATCTCTCAGCCTTGGTTATTTTATGTGCTTGTTTCTTCATTTGCTTTTTCAATATTTTTCATCCCCTGTGATCTAGGATAGTAGGAGGAGAAAGTCCCTATATCCAGCATTTCCCTAGATTCGCCCACTTGTGAATCACCTTCAGAGACTGTAGCGTACCTGTCCCACCTCTATTACTTGATACTTGATATTTTTGCTTAAGCCCATTTATTATTTTATACTTCTTTCTACCTGCCCCCAATAGCATCCATAAAACCCTGAATTTGATGCGCTATTTTGTATTTTATGATGCATAAGATAAATATAATTTTAAAGTTAAAGTTAATGGAGCTTGCAGGAAGTCGCTATGGGTGAGTAAGTGAGTGAGTCAGTGAGTGAGTGGTGAGCACTCACTCACCACCACCAGTGAGTGAGCACGAAGGCCTGAGATACTACTGCAGTCTTTATAAATACTGGACACTTAGGATACATTGAACTTACTATAAATATTTGTTCTCTTCAATAATAAATTAACCTTAGTTTATTGTAACTTGATTAATTCATAAAACTTTTAATTCCTTTCACTTTTGGCTCTTGTAATAATGCTTAATGTAAAACATGAGCACGTTGTACACTGTACAAAACATTTTCTATCTTCATAACCTAATTCTATAAGCTCTTTTCTAGTTAATTTTTTTACTCTTTAAACTGTTCTTTGTTGTTGGAAACTAAGGCGCAAACACACACATCAGCCTAGGCCCGCGCAGGGTCGGGATCTTCGGTATCACTGCCTCCCACCTCCACCTCTGGTCCCGCCGGAAGGTGTTCAGGTCGGTAGCATGCCTGGAGCTGTCATCTCTGGTGGTGACAATGCCACCTCCCAGGAACACCTCCGGAAGGACTTGCCTGAGACTCTTCTTGAGGAGGTGTTATTCTTTTCAGAAATATGAAACCGTAGTGGTTTGCTCGGTTTGTTTCTTTTTCCACCATAGATTTGCTTGTAAACAGGTAATGAATTGTGAACATTCTTCCAATTAATGAAAACTTTTAGGTGTTGGGGCCCATGCCTTCAAACTTTTTAAGGAGCTTCTTGAGGTCTGCAAAAGCTTCTGCTAAACGCTTCACCGTGGCTCTTTTCCTTCTCCCGCAGTTTGCTTTACTCTTGCCCCGTCTGCTGCTCTGCATTCCTGTTCCAGTTCCGACACCTCCTCGTTGCCCACTTCCTCCGTAACCACGTCTAGGAGCTCCTCCGTGTTGTCCTCATGTGCACCCAGGCTACAGTCGTTTACCTTCTCAACCACAGCCTTGTTGATTTTTGCAACCTCCTCACCCTTCGCAAATCCTTTAGAATCACGAACAGATCTCTTGAGTGTTTTCTTGCAGATGCCATTGGTACACTCCTTGATGACACCACCCCAAACCCAAGCAAGATTACAGATGCAGTCACAGATGGTGCCGTCCTTCCAGGATTGCATCAGAGTCTTCTCCGGCTGCAGGAGTAGCTTGGGCAACGTCCTCTTCAGGTAGAAGGTGTTAAAAACTGTCCAAATTGCTTGCGACATTGATTGGGTCCAAGAGGTGGTGTTTGGAGGAGAAAAACCACTCTGACATTGGGATGAGGATCACCAAGAACAGGAAGATATCTGGAAGCATTATCAACAATGAGCAAAACGATGAATGGTGTGTTATTTTCCAAACAGTGCTTCTCCATTTTGCTGGCGTAGCAGTCCAGGAGGGCATCTTGGAAGAGGAGCTGGGTCACCCTGACTTCTCGTCCATCCTCTGGTTTGCTGGGAGTGTGTGCTCACCGATGTGCCTGAAGGCCCTGGGGTGCTCATGGGCCCAGATCACAAAGGGTTTCCTTCTGTAGCCTGCAACACTGCCCCCAAGCAAAACTGTTAGCCTGTCCTTCCTTAAAAGCCGTGAAACCTGACATTGACTTGCCACTTGTGAACGAAAGTCCTTTCAGGCATCCATTACCAGAACAGAGAGTTTTCATCCATAATGGATTATTTGCTCTGGCAAATAAATCTCCTTTACAATCAGCTTAGCTAGAGTTTCTAAAAATTCTCCAGTTATCTTCACATCAACACTTGCAAACTCACCACTCACTTTAACATTATGTAATGAATACTAATTCTTCAGTCATTTAAACCACCCAGAGGTAGCAGTAAATTCAACATCACAGTTGGGTCCATCCTGTTCTTTTAACATCACAAAACTTTTTGTTTTGGCCTTGATCATGGTGTGAAGAGGGATAAACTTCTTTGTCCTCAATCCAGACGACTAGAAGTTTCTCCATGCCTCATACAGGCCTTTCACAAATATTTCTTAGCCTCATGGCCTTCAAGGAAGCAGGTCCTTTAACAGCTTCTGTCACTTTGTTCTTGTTCTTCAAGATCATAGCTGTGGTGCACTGGGACAAGCCTGACTGGACAGCACTCACCATCACTGACTGTCCACCTTCCAGGTCCTTAATCACTTTTAATTTTTGTTTCTAGGTCAGTCACTGGACATGGCCTCTTACTGACAACAATGGATTAGCGATGGATTTTGGTATGTTTAGGGGCCATCAGGGACAAAACAACATGAAATTAAATCAATGTCAAGAGAAAATGATGCAATCAAGAGATGCAGTAAACATCACATGTGTGACACTGCTGCTGGCATAGCCCATCATACTGTTTCACAGCAAACTTTGTTTTTTTTTTTTCAACAGAAAGAGTACACTCTAAAGTAACAATAAAAATATAAGGGTAGTAAATGCATAAATCGGTAACACAGTCGTTTGTTATCATTATCAAGTGTTATCTGCTGCACGTGATTGTGTGTGCTGTGCTTTTACACGACTGGCAGCACGGTCCGTTTGCTTCCACCAGCATCACCACAGGCGTGAATGCTGCATTGTGCTAGGATGTGATGGCGTCACTAGGCAACAGGAGTTGCTCATCTCCATCATAAATTGTGGAACCACCATCCTCCACGTGGTCCCTTGTTGACCAAAACGTTGTTATGTGGCACAGAAATGTACTTCGTTCCTTCTTATGGCTGGATGTTACGTTGTATGGATACACCACTTTCATGTATCCATTCATCTTTTGATGGACATTTGGAGTCTTTCCACTTTGGGGCTATTAAGAAACGTCGTGCTAGACATATTTTCATACAAGTTTTTGTATGGACATGCTTTCATTTCTCCTGAGCATATATCCGTAGCAGTGGAATTACTGAGCCAGGGTGACTCTATGTTTAGCTTTTCAAGGCATTGCTGAATCATTTTCCAAAGTGGCTGTACAATTTTACAACCCCACCAGCAAAATAGGACGGTCCAATTTCCCCACACCCTCACCCACACCTGTTATCATTCTTATCTCAGCCATCTCAGGGGGTACGGAGTGGATTCTCATGATTTCGACTTGTGTTTCCGCCTTGTCTAATGATGTTGGGCATGTCTCCACATGTTGGTGGGACATTTTTACGTCTTGTTTGGACAAAAATGCCAATTCAAATACTTGACCCGTGTTTAACTGGGTTATTTGCATTTTTATTTTTGAGTTGGGAGAATTCTCCATATCTTGTAGACTCAAGTCCTTTTATCAGATATATTATTTGCATATATTTTTCTCCCATTTTGGAGGTTGTCTTTTCACTTTAATGATACTGTCTTTTGAAGCACAAAAGATTTTAATTTGGATGAAGTCCAATTTACCAATTTTTAATTTGTCCCTAATGCTTTCAGTGTCATACCTAATAAGAGTTCGCCTAACCTTAAGTCACAGAGCTTTACTCTTGTATTTTCTTGTAAGAGTTTTACAGTTCTAGCTCTTACATTAGGTCTATGACCCACCTGAATTAATTTTATGTGTTATGGAGCAGTAAGGCCTAATTCATCTTTTGCATATAAATGTCTAGTTAGTTATCCCAGCATGATTGGTTGAAAAGATTGTTCTTTTACTGTTGAATGGCCTTGGCACCCTTGTCAAAAATAAGCTGGCCATAAATGTGAGAGTTTATTTATGGATTCTTAATTCTATTCTATTACCTATATGAGTATATGGTCTAGATTACTGTAGATACTATTAAATCTTTAGATCATTTTGAGGAGTATTGCTATCTTAAGTCTTCCAAATCATGAAACTAGAGTAATTTTCCATTTATTTTGGTCTTCTTTAAATTCCTACAATAATGTTTTATACTTTTCAGTGTGCATATTTCATATTTCTTTTGTTAAGATAATTCTTAAGTGCTTTATTCTTTTTGATACTACTGCAAGGGAAATGACACTTTTAAATTTCTGTGATAATGTATAAAAGTCCAATCAATTTTCATATACAGGGTTGGACAAAAGTAGGTTTACAATTATTTGTATGGAAAACAATATAATAAGAATAAACTAGGAATAAACTCTGTTTTGTATACTTAAAACTGTAAGTCTACTTTTGCCCCACTCTGTTTTGATCTTATATCAGCAACCCTGCTAAACTTACATATTAATTCCAATAGGGTATGTGTGGATGTCCTTTTTTGCTAATTACCCTGGCCGTAACCTATACCACAGTATTGAATAGAAGTGAAAAGGGTGGACACCTTTCTCATATGCTTGACTATAGGGGTAAAGTTGTAAGTCCTTCACTACTATGTATGATGGTAGAAGTGTGTATTTTACAGATGACTTTTATCAGGTTGAAGAAGTTGCCTTCAATTCTTGCTTTGTTAGGTATTTTTATTATGAAATGGTGTAGTACTTTGTCAATGCCTTTTCTGAGTAAATGGTATTATCACGTTTTTTGTTATTTATTCTATTAATATGACATGTTACATTGGTTAATTTTTATATGTTAAGCCAACTTTGCATTCTTGGGATAAATCCCACTTTGTCATGGTGTATAACACTTTAAATATGTTGCTGGATTTAGTTTTCTAGTGTTTTGTTGAGGATTTTTGTATTTAAATTCATAACAGATATTAGCCTGCGGTCTTCTTGTGATGTCTTTGTGTGGTTTTAGTGTCAGAGTAATACTGGCCTCATAGAATATATTAAGAAGTACTTCCTCTTCTTCTATTTTTTGGAAGAGTTTGCAAATTTTCATTTTCAGACATCTGGTAGAATTCCATAGTGAAGTCATTTGGGCCTGGGCTTTTCTTTATGGAAATATTTTTTAATTAATAGTTCATTCTGTTTACTTTGGTGGGTCTATTCCTAGTGTCTATTTCTTCTGAGTCAGTTTTAGTAGTTTGTGTCCTTCTAACATTTTTTCCATTTCATCTATGTTATCTAATTTGTTGGCATACAATTGTATATACTATTCCCTTGTAATACTTTTCATTTAAGTTCATTAGCGATGCCCCTCTTTTTTCTTGAGCTTAGAAATTTTAGTTTCTTTTTTCGATAAATCTGGCTAAAAGTTTGTCCATTTTATTGATCTTTTCAAGGAATCAAGTTTTGGTTTTATGGATTTTTCTCTATTTTTTAAAAATTATTTTTTATTAACTTCCACTCTCACCTGAATTATTTTCTTTCTTTTGCTCGGTTTAGTTTGCTCTTCCTTTTCTAGTTCCTTAAAGTGGAAGCTTAGGCTTTTGACTTAAGATCTGTTTGGCAACTTTCCAGTACTAATCCTATAAAGTCTGTGTTCTTTCTTGTGTGGAGCTGCTGAAGTCTCTACTTGGTTAGCTTAGTGTTCAATGGCTAGACAGAGATTTCCTTTAAAGTCTTGACCACTGTGCTTCTCGGCCTTCACCAAGAGGTTCTCTGTGTTTGCCGGGGCATGGTTTCAACACTCCGATGGGTAGCTGACAACTCTGCCTTTGCCTTCACTGTCTGACTATGCAGATCCATCTTCGAGTCAGTCAGAGGTGTTACTAGGATCTTCTCGTGCATTTCCTGAGCATGTGCCCCGCCCTGAATATATACATGGCCTCCTAGATTCCCAGAAATATGCCACAGCTTTGCAAGTTCTCCTATAGACATCTCGTTTCCCAGTTTTTCCTTTAAAGTTCTTTGGCTGTTGGTTTCTCGCTAGCCTCAACTGATACTGCCACCACAGGCAACTGTGATGTTAAACAATTGCTACTGATTGTTTTTGACAAGTTCCCTAGGGACAGGGCTGTCTGAGAAGAGCGGAGCTCTGTGTGAGTCAAACAAAGATGAGCTCTAAGATTGGAGCTCTTTTACATTTTGACATTTTTTAAAAAGTCAGATTTGCTGTGGTTTTTTCATATAGAATGCAATTCACTCTTTTTAAGTATGCAGATTGATGAGTTTTGACAATGCCTATATTCATATAACTGATATCACAATCAAGACACAGAACATTTCCATCAGCCCTCAAACTTCCCTTTTGCTCCTCTTCAGTTAATACCCTTCCCTAGAGACAGGCCCTGGAAAACACTGTTTCCTTTTCTTTTCTTCTAGTTTCACCTTTTCCGTAATGCCATGTATGGAATCATATGGTAGGCAGTCTTTTATGGGAGGTACATTCTAAAAAGTGTGTTCCTGCTGCCTCGTGGAGAGCAAATCAGAGAAAGCCGAGAGAGGAGGTAGTGGGAATGGTTAGAAAGCTGTTATCCTCGTCCAGGTGCAAGATGGTGGAGACTGAGGTACACGGACAACAGTGGAGATAAAGAAAGGACTCAAAGTAATAGGGGATGCGGGACATGGAGACCCCACAGGTGAGTCCTAATTATTTGTGTCGTTGTGGCCTTCACTGTTATCAGTGACCCAGGGATACTGATAGAGGAACATTCCAAGAGCTCTAGAAATTAATCACACTGGAAACCTCATAGGGTAAGGGAAAAAATCAGGCTTTCTATAGCACGCTATCAGAATATCCACACTCTACAATGTAAACCCATTCATCCCCTCTCATGGGCTCTCAGAGTTTCCCACACAAATACCCATTTCTACACGCACTCAAGAAAATGCCACTATCAGGCAGGTCTTCCAGGAACCGTACGTCTGTGGGCAGAGTCCTGAGTAGGGCTTTCATCTTGCCCCCTTGTACTGACAAGCGGAGCAGGAGACACTTGGCTTTGCCAGTCTTTCACTTAAGAGGGAACCTAATTAGATCATCTTCTGGCTTTGATCAGAAAGGGTCTTCGGAAAGTTGAACGGGTCAAAATGAGCTCGATTGCCAAGCAGAGACCAGTGTGCCAAAAATAAAGCATTAACCAAAGCCAAGAAAGCCGTGTTGGCTGAGGCATGGCTCGGTGTGGGGCTCTAGGTATTTCAAGCAGCCGGGTTTGATGGAAGCAATTAGGAACAGCAGTAATTGCCTGTCAGGCAACATTGCCATTTGCTGAGGACAGAGTTGATACATTTAGACACGAAGGCTGCTGGGCCGCCATTGTAGCCTTTTGCTTTTAGAGTCTGTCTTCTGGTTTCCATTACAATGAAGCTCAAGCTGCCGACCCCATTAAAATGTCAAGGTGGGAGAGAAAGGAGATCTTGAAATAAGTCTTTCAAGGCTATTGCCATGGTTGGTTTTACTTATGGAATAGGGTTCCTCCGCACACTTATTTTACCTTTTCTTCCTCTTAAGTGATGAAAGAGCCGAGTCCCTTAGCCCCATCGTCAGGGAGCTAAAGAGCCAACTTTTGTTTTCTCCGTGGCAGGGCTGTAGTCAGGTCATGCTCTAGCCTCTTCTCTTCCTCCCCTTACCCAGAAGAGGGAGTTCAGGTGCCAGAGGAGCTTTTCTGCACAAGCCCCTAACCAGTGACTCTCCACCCTTCACCGGGTTTTAAATACCTAGTTCTGCAACCACAAGTGCTACGGAAATCTGGAGTTCCCCTTTCTCTCCCTTTGTTCAGAAAAGCCCCATCACTAGCAGCTGTTCTTCATCAGGTATTTATCTCAAATTCGGGGTCAAGAAGAGAAAGAAGGGTGCCCATCCTCAGGGCTGGACTGTGATACTGCATGTATGTCTGTAGGGAAATCGAAGTTTGCCAGCAAGGAGATGGGCTCCTGGGTTCCCTAGAGAACTGAAAAAGAAAAAAATCCAGGCTCTTTCACAGGCAACACAAGCATCAAATCATGGGTCTCACCGCATTACTTGTCTTTAACAAGCGGTGTGCTCTAGGCAGGATTTTAACTTTGTTCTCTTTACAGCTGTAGACCTAAGGCCTAGGAGACTACCTTGCACACAGTAGGCTCTTGGAAAATATTCGCACGTTAAACTTTTTCGAATCTCAACATACTGGTCCAAAATATGGGGAATCTAGTTTCTTAAGTCTGTCATAACAATGAGCCACAAGCTAGGTGGATTAAGACAACAAAAATTTATTTTCTCACATTTCTGGAGGTGGAAGTCCAACATCAGGGTGTCAGCAGGGCCACGTCCCCTCTGAAATCTGGGGTGGAGAATCTTTCCTTGCCTCTTCTTCGCTTCTTGTGGTGGCTGTCAGTCCTTGACACTCCTTGGCTGGCAGTTGCTCAACTCCAGTCTCTGCCTCTGTTGTCAAATGGTGCTGTTCTCTCTGCGTGTTCCTTTCTCCTCTTCTTATAGGACACCAGTCAGGCTGGATTAAGGGCCCACCTCGTCCAGAATAATGTCATCTGAACTAGGTATACCTGTAACAACCTTATTTCTAAATAAGTTCCCATTATGAGGTACTGGGGGTTAGGACTTCAACCTGCCCTTTCAGGGGACACAACTCGACCCATAATCCCAGTTGTCTCATCCATCTCATCATTGGTTATGAGGACTCCGTAGGATGATGTCTTCGTGAAAAACAAAATTGCAGATTACTATCTATATGGCCGGGGGAGTTTCTTTTTCTTACCATCTACTGTGAGGATGTAGTAATATTCCATTCAACTTAAACTACCAACGTTAATACTTAATGGGACTTCACAGTTTATTAATTCCATTAACATACATTATCCCACTTTAGCCTGTGAGGTGGCCAGGGAAAGAGCTATTATTCCCATTCTAGAGGTGAAAAAAAAACTGAGGCTGAGATATTAAATTAAACAAACCACTAAACGGCACACAGCCTATTATAGAAGAATTGGTACTAGATCTCAGGGTGTCAGCCAACTGGTGGTAATGATTTCTAGGTCACTGTGATGCCGAGATGACCGTTTCTCTTTAGAGCTTTCATTATCTCATTATTAGGTGGCCTGCTGCAGAGAATGAGTTCATCTCCTGATCCACTGAGCCTTGCTAGGGCCATGAAACTTCTGTTCAATTGGATCTATCTCCTTATCTTGAGTGCCGGAAGTGCAAGGTGGCATAAGACACAAGGGGGCAATAAAAAAAAAAGAGTAAGGAGTAATCACAATGAGTAGGTGAACTTGCAATGGCCAACAAGGCATGAATTAAGTATGGTATATGGGATAATTAGCAGTCATTTAGTGCAGGAAAATTGCTACCAGCTGTTCCAAACCCAAGACCGAAGGGCTGATCTGTAAGTGGTTATCTGGAGGAGCAAGCCGACAGCTCCAAAATGAAGCTGTGCCCCAGGGCGCAGAGGCTATGTTTTATCGTCCAGAGGCAGGCTTGCCCTGAGATGAATCTGTTATGCTCATTAATTACTGTTACATAAATTTATTGGCCTGGCAAAAAGCTCCTAGAGAACACTGGATCATGGATCTGTGGACAATCAGACCAACAAAGGAGTAAATAAGAATGTCAGAGTTCTGAAACCCAGATCTTAGTATTGATCTCCCACTTTCTTCTCTGTAGCCCAGTCAACAAATTCAATCCTATCCATAGGCAATGCTCATTTCCTCATTGAATCCCCGAGTACGTCTCAACAGATTAGCATAAGCACTATTTCAAAGAGTCTGATATCTATCTTCACCTAAACACAGCGGAGCTATCTAGGGACCATCAGAACAACAACAAAAAACATACACAGAAAATATGGGTTATCCAAGACAACCCTGGAATGACTCATCACACTTGAATGCAAGGACCTCTCAAAGGCTATGAGCATCAAATCAGAAAATCAAGATCGTCTCAAAGAGGCTGCCACTGACTACGGTGGCCCAATGAGAGCATTACCATGAATTTAATTCCTACCAAGGAATTAAAACACTTCCTATATATTAAAATCTGTGAGTTCATAAGATACTTAATGTCATCTTTGGATCTTGCTGGGGAACCAACACGTTACTCTGGACACTGGTAAACAAAGAAATGAATGAACCTGATCTCCTGTAGGACCTGTACCTCAGATGACAAACAGTTGACGAGAGAAAGTTTTTCCTTGTAGAAGGGTTCCCAGGAATAAATAAAGAAATGATACCATCCTTTTGCAAACCCCTAACTAAATACGAATCTAGGCAAAGGTAAATGACTAACAACAACAAAAAAGAGACAACGGGATGTTTCGTTCCTCCTGCTAAAAGTAAGTGCCACTACTTACTTATAAAGGATCCTTGTGCAAAGACTCATCAGACAAGCTTCTAGATCTGACTACCTGTTTACAGAAAATGCAAAAAACAGAGAACCATGTCAAATGATACTATAGGAATGCAATCAGAAAAATCTAGACTGTGGGACATTTCATAGGACAAGTTATTTGGTTTCTTGCACAATAGATTATAGGGAGAAAAAGATGTGGGGATGGAAGGAAAACGGAGACTGACTGAACTGTTAGTCTCCATTGTTCACCCCTCTCTACATCCACACCCATGCGACAGCCCCACCGTGGGAGGAGTACTTCCCAGGACTTCTCTGCCCCTGACTCCAGGCTTGGCAATGAGAATTGCTTGGATAATAGAATGGAGCAAAAGCGACAGCGCAAAGCTCTGAGCTAAGGTGCTGAGAGGTCTCTAGGGTTTCCGCTCACCCTCTGGCATGTGCGCCTTGCCTTGGGAAGAGCTTCCCTTGGGTAGCTGTTCAGCCTTCAGTCTGGATGGTAAGTATATCAACAACTATAACAACAGGTTGAAGACATAAAGCCCCAACCCAATATTCTAGCCAAGACATACAGCCCCAAGGAAGGGAGAGCATCCTCTCCATCCCACTCACTCCCATGGTCTGCCCCCACTACCACACAAAGACTACATTAAAATTCTCTGACTTCTCTTCAGATGGAGTAAAACTAGAGGGAACTAATGTAAGAATAAGAAATAAAGAGTGAAGTGTCTTATTCAAATCTACTATAAATTAATTTTAGTTCCTAATATTTAGTTGCTTAAATAGCAAAGACAAAGTACAATAACTGGCCCCTAGGACAGAATCCTTTACTCTTATGGCGGAGAAAAAGAAAATGTGTTATCAGCATCCCTGTGTTAAAATCTTTCTGTGGAATGTTTCTGGGTAGGGATCTGAGCATGTGAATGGACAGAGATAAACATTCCTTGCAAGCGGCTCTCCAGCAAAAAGAATGAGTGCTTTGCTAACTTGAGATAATAATTCAGGCCCTAGTCTGGATTCCTTTTCTATATAAAGTCCTGAGGAAGCACGCTGGTCCATGTCATCCGTTTGATAGGACCTTGGGATTCAAATTTGGGAGTGGGGAGGATCACTACACTTTCACAAGAAGGCAGAAGATGTGCACAGTTCAACGTTTTAACTTTTAAGAACAGAATTTATTGTAGGTTTGCAGCTTGGAACATGGCACGGACCATGTGAAAAGATTCTCTGCTGTAGGTCTGCAATTTTTGCCAGAGGAAAACAATTGGGAGAAACCCTAAAAGCACAGGACCACATTCAGCCCTCAGCATAGCTCATAAACTCAAGCCACCAACGCAAAAGCCAGAACCGCTTCAGCTGGCAGTCAGTCCAGAAGCTGCAAGTGTGTGATGATCTCTCCCATTCCAGGAACTTCAGAGCTTCCACGCCGGGCAAGGTCATAATTTCCAAAAGCGGTTACAGTGATATTTTCAGCCTGCC
Organism: Carollia perspicillata; assembly: GCA_004027735.1. Lineage (NCBI taxonomy): Eukaryota > Metazoa > Chordata > Mammalia > Chiroptera > Phyllostomidae > Carollia > Carollia perspicillata. Next base: position 12,581 of record PVKM010012146.1, on the reverse strand, counting down.
ATCCTCTTCCAGAACCTTGTCACTCTTCACTAAAAGGTCAACTCGATTTTTTTCTTTCCTTGAAATTGGGCAACACTTTGTGACTAATTGGAACGCAATGCAGTGGAAGTGACGCTGGGTGGCTTCCAAGGCTAATTTATATCTCTCTCGGGATCCTTCTGTGTGGAACCCAGACATCACAGTGTGAGGATGCCCAGTCAAGCCCGTGGGGAGGGACCACTTGGCAAGTCCCACGTGGAGAGGAACCAAGGCCTCACGCCAGAAACCAGGACCAACCCCTGGATGTGTGCAAGAGTGTACAAGCCTTTGGAGGATTCCAACATCCAGCCTGAGTCCCCCGGCTGAGACCCCGGACATCCAGGAGCACGGCAGGGTTTGCGCCCTCTCTGAATACCACACCCGCTGAATCTACAAGAAACAGAGCCTCAGCGTGTCAACTCAGCTTCTGCGCCTCACGGTCCAAGGGCCCCAGTTCTCTGATGTCCCACTGTCAGGTTCCCATCAAGTCACGTCGGCCTCAGGAACACGTGAATAAAATGACCGGAGGAGTTAGTCCTGTTTGGAAGGAGACCGTAGTTGATTTTTCAGGGATCCTGAGGCCGTGCCTTGGTTGGTGAGGCGCTGCCTGTTGAGAAGTGTGTAAGGGAACATGAACTGGGACAGTCAAGACTGCAATGGCCACAGGGAATCGGGGTCACAAGGTGTAGGAAGAGCCTCCTACAAAAAGGCTACACAACAGTGGAATGAGGAAAGAGAGAAGGGAAAAGAGAACCAGATGCTCCCCTGAGAAGGGTCCGTAAGTAATCCAAGGAAGAGTGTAAAACTCCAACCACCGAAGGTTGAAATGCCCAAGAAGAAGAAAACCCTCGAAAATAAGTATTTGTCTCGAGGACTCCCAAGCGCCCCAGACTTTCACTTACATTAACTCGATTTAACTTTATAACTCTGGGAGGTATTTACCATTTTATCACCTTTTTCTCTTTTTATTTTTATTGTTAAGGATAATTTTGTTGTGATTTTTTTAAATTTAAAAGTCTTAGAGTGAAAATTAAGGTTCCCCTTTTATTCTCTTACCAAACTCATTTTTTTTCTCCACATCACAAAAGTACCTAATGTCACATCTCAAAGTGCCTACCGGTACACCACATCTTTGTAGACGTAGTGCTGGTGCACTACATCTTTCGAGAGCTTGTTCCTTCTACGTGTGTATAAATATATGTAATATATATGGATGCGTGTATACATACATACATCTATAAAATATGTACAGTTGGCCACTGAACAACGTAGGTTTGAAGTGCATGGGTCCATTTGCATGTGGACTGCTTTTCAATAAATATACAACTGGCTGTCCATATTCCTGAGTTTTGCGTCTAAGGAGTCAATCGACCTTGGATCAAAAACAGTAGTTTCAAACTGTGATTGGGAATGGGAATCTGTGGATATGGAGGGCCAACTGTATGCAGTGTTCTACGCCATTGTGTATGAGAGACTTTAGCATCCTCCTATTTCTGGTATCCACAGGGTTCTGGAACCAATCCCCTGTGGATACTGAGGGACAACTGTAAACTTGGGGGAGTCAAACGTAATATGTGGATTTTCAACTGTGTGGTGGGTCAGCACCCCTCACCCACATGTTGTTCAATAGTCAACTGTGTAACTATAAATAAATATATGTACATATATATATCCACATCCATTTAAACAATATAAATGTGATCATACTTTTTTCTTTCACATTTAGTAATATTTTGTAGACAGTTCCCTTCATATAAGCATGTACAATGCTACCTCATTGCTTTAAAATTTTTTTAAATTTAATCTTCATTGTGTTTTTTTCATTACCATTTAGTCCTCTTATAGCCCCCTGCCCTTAGCAATCACCACACTGTTGTCTGCATCCATGAGTCCTTTTTCCTTTTTGCTCCATCCCTCCACCTCACCCCCGCCCCTCCACCTTACTGTCGTCTGCTCTCCATCTATGAGTCTGTCCCTGTTTTCCTTGTTAGTTCAGTTTGTTCATTAGATTCCACATATGAGTGAAATCATATGGTATCTATCTTTCTCTGCCTGGCAATTTTCACTTAGCATAATGTTCTCCAGGTCCATCCATACTGTCACAAAGGGTAAAATTTTCTTCTTTTTTATGGCCAAGTAGTATTCCATTGTGTAAATGCCCCCTAGTTATTTTATCCACTCATCTACTGATGGATCCTTGGGCTGCTTCCATATCTTGGCAATTGTAAATACTACTGCAGTGAACATTGGGGTGCTTATGTTCTTTTGAATTGGTATTTTAGGTTCCTTTGGATATATTCCAAGAAGTGAGATTTCTGGGTCAAAAGGAAAAACCATTTGTAATTTTTTGAGGTATCTCCAGACTGCTTTCCACAGTGGCTGCACCAGTCTGCATTTCCACCAGCAGGGCAAAAGGTTCCCCTTTCTCCACATCCTCGCCAGCACTTGTTATTGGTTCATTTATTGATGATAGCCATTCTGACAGGTGTGAGGTGATATCTCGTTGTGGTTTTAATTTGCACTTCTCTGATGATTAGTGAGGATGAGCATCTTTTCATATGTCTATTGGCCATCTACATGACCTCTTTCTACAGTATGGATACACCATAATTTATTTAGCTTTCCCTCTCCAGTGGACCTGACTTTAGATTACTACACATAGTAATGCAGCAGGTCTATCTGTACTATATCACTGGATACATGTGGAAGTTCTTCCATGGTACCAATTTCTAAAATTATGATTTCTGGGTCAAGGGCATGTGAATTTTACATTGTAAAATATCCTAATATTTAATATAATAATACATATTGAGAGAGGTTACAAAACTTGTAATTCACTCAAGGTCACACAAATGGAGAGTGAGAGAAGCAAGATTCAGGCCCAAGTTCACTGATTCTATGGTGTCACGCATCACAGAAGAACTAGAGATGAATCACAGCAAATGCCCATTAAGTGGAGCACTATATTTTCTTAGCCCCCTGCCAACTCCTCAAGAAAAGGAAGGAAAAACAGAGCACTCATCATTTTCTACATGACTTTTAAGCAAACCGACTCACTTTGTATTAGTCAGGATACACTTACTAGTGGGGGGGTTATAGCAAACCTCAGTGGAGGACACAATAAAGGATTATTTCTCATTTGTGTTAAAGTTTAGAAGAGAATGGTGGGGGAGAGGCACTCTGCTCCTTGCAGTCATTCGGAGGCCCAGCCCCTTGCACGCTGTTGTGGCAGGTTCTAGTGCAATCAGAAGGACATGGCTCTGTCTCGTAAGCACCATGGCTTTGAGGGATCACAGCACTCCTGCTTGTATTTCACAGGCAGAACCTAGTTGTATATCTAACAAGACTCTAAGGAAAGTTGGGTATTAAAGTACAGCTATGTGCCCAAGGGGGAAAGAAAACATGGTTTAGACGAACGTAGAGCCTTGTCTCTGTCACAGCAGGTAATTAGAAAATATAAACTGTAATGACACTGTGATGATGAACTGGATGTCAGCTTGATTGTGCCATGTCGGGTGTGTCTGGGAAGGTGTTTCTGGATGAGATTAGTACTGGGGCTGGTGAACTCAGTGACACAGATTGCCCCCTCCACTGCGCATGGGCACCATCCAATCCCTTGAGGGCCTGGGAGAACAAAAGGTGGAAGAAGGAGGGATTTGCCCCTTTTCCCTTCCTGCTTGCTTGCTTGAGCTGGGACATCAGTCTTCTCCTGCCCTTGGGACTTCCCGGCCTCTATAATCTCTTTGTAATCTCTCACTCTTTCTCTCTCTCTCTCTCTCTCTCTCTATCTATCTATCTCTATCTCTATCTCTATCTCTATCTCTATCTCCTTTCTCAGCACATACAATATGTGTTATATAAATTATTTGCCCAGGTCACATACAAGTGGTAGGGCAGGGATTCAGACTGGCCAGGTGCCACACTCCCTGGAATTTCCTTCAGTGGCCTTTTAAATTTCAAATCAGATACTTTCATCTTGTTGTAGGGAGGGGACCAACAACAAACAGCACTACTTGTATTACCAAAAACAGTTTTAAATTCCACTTTTTTCATATAAGTGTATTTGGAAATTTTCCATGAATGTTATTTATTGCATCCTGGCCTTGACACCAGGCCCAATTAATTATCTCTGGACCCCTGCATTATTCTTTGTGGCAGCTACAAATTCCTCCCTAGAAAGAAAACCTTCAAGTCTTGGCCTAGGAGGAAGGCTGGGGGGAAAAAAGGAGGGGCTTGTTCCTGTTTGAATCAACTGTTTACTTAAGCCTATGGCTGAATTATAAACAGGCTTTTTTTTTTTTAAGGTTAAAGAGAGAATCAAATTGATTCAATTTAATGACTTAGAAGGGAGAAGGCCAAAGGCTGACCAGGGCTCCAAGTGTGCGGGAATGTACCCATCTTTTCTTTTCATGCTGTGTTAAAGCTGGCAAGGGGCAGGAGGAGGAGGGAGTGTGGTGGAGGAGGAGGAGGAGGGTAGACTGGGTAAAGTGAAGGAGGAGGAAGGGGAGGAGGAGGCAGCTCCAGGCACATCGCCCGCCTCCTTGGAGACACTAAAGATAAGATTCATGTTTGTTATGCTTGGGGAAGAAGCAAGTCTGACACTCATCTGATAGCCTGAGCTAAGGCAGTACTAACATAATTACATACTGAAAATACTGAAAGACTTGAAAGTCTGTTGGTAAACATCCTTTGCTCCCAGTCTTCAAAGTGCTCCACCATCACACCAGGTACTTGGTCCACCTCCTATGACCAAGACCTCCACACCACCCAGCAACCAAAAGGGTGTCTCAATATTGAAAGGGTCTCCGGTGATCTCCTCCATCACCAGGTGGTTCTTCCCAGTATTCTTGTCCTATGGGCTCTTACATATAGTGACTATCATCCCTGGGCAGAAATTTCTACTCGGCAGCCTGGGAATGAGGCTGCCATTCTCCCAAGACTTCCTTGTTTTGTTCACCCCTGACTATCCCTGGCTGAACATGGACAATCTGAGAATACTGGCCTCTAGGTCAGTTTGGATGCTATCGATCAACTTCCCTTCGGCCACTCATTCAAGACAAACAAAGCTGGAGGGACTGTGCGGAGGGACTGTGCGCCATCTCTAAGCTGGGAACAGAGGAATGGAGAGACTGAGAAAGTAGGGGATAAGGCAGAGCCTGTGAAGGCCTCAGGGTGAGAAGAAAACTCCGAGGCCTTCTTGTTCACATAACCGAGATCCTGAGGATGACTCCCTGTGTAGGATGCTGTTCGGTTTACACAACGTCACACAGGCTGGACAACTCTCTCACACATACATCTCACCGGATGCTCGTGACAAATATTTTGGCGGGCGGAGCAGGGCTGATGACTCCCATTTCACAGACACGTGCACGTAAGTCCAGAGAAGAGGTGTGACTTGCCGAGGTTCTTGAGCTAAAATGTGAACTCTGGCCTACAGATGCCACGTCCAGCTTAAGGCGCCTTGTTGGTCGTGTGTGGGGACTGGCATAAGTTCCCAAGGAAACTGATCAAGTTGGGTCTGCCATCCATCAGAATCTCTGGGTTTGTATAGCATGTTACTGATTTCAATTTTATTTTGTCCTCATTCTTTCATGTGCCCTTCGTGTGAGGACATCAGAGGACACACCAGTGCCTACATTTTAAAATGAGGAAAGGAGAGCTCAATGGCAGGTCAATCACAGGCTGGAGGACAGCAGAGCTAGGCTGGGGTGTCGATGTTCTGGATCCCTGTCCAATGCTCGTCACTGCCCCGTACCATCTACTGCTCACACGTCTCATGTCCTTCCAAGGAAGGATAGAGACAGTTTGGGTAAGAAAATAAAGAATCATCAGTCGCTGATTCCCCATCCCCATGAGGAGAGCGGGAATGCCAACAATCTACAGCACGAAATAAGCCAAGAAGGATTGATCACTCGGGAATATTTTCTTAGGTAGGAAATCTACCTCTTCCATCATGCTTTATTCTGTTTCCAGTAAGAAGGGAAAAAGGAGGCTGAAAAGAAATGAATATTTAGTACTTCCACTACATCATCTCACTTAACCATCATAACAACTATTGTGTAAGAATACTATTATCCACTTCATATAAATGAGAAAATGGTCTAAGGCATTACCTAATTTTCTGTCTTATAGGCAGGAAAGTGCTCTTCCAAATGCTAATGAACTTGGTAGGGAGGCACCCCTTTAGCATGTTGCTTTGTCATTTGGAGGGAAAAGTACAAATTCTGGCTCTAACCCTCAGGGTCTCTGATCCAGAGCCAGCTGCTATTTTGTTCCCTGACACTCAGTTTCCTTACTTCTTTTTCTTTTTTAATTTTTATTTAATTGTTATTCAAATACAGTTTTCTGTCGTTTACTCCCGTCCCAGTCCACCCACCCAGTGCTCTCCACCTCCCTCCCATTTCCACCCCCCTTAGCTTTTGTCCATGTGTCCTTTATACTTGTTCCTATAATCCCCTCCCTTTTTCCCTGAAATTCCCTCCCCTCTCCCCTCTGGATATTGTCAGTTTCCTTACTTCTTAAATGCAGATAATATGCCCCCTCCCAAGGTTATGAGGATTCGTATCAATAGCTAATATTTGTTGGGTGTTTACTGCATGCTAGGAGCTGTTCTACATCCTCGCTGTCTGTTAGCTCACTAACGACTCCGAACACCTCTATCGGACTGGACACTACTTTTTAGCCCCATTTCCCCAGGTGACAAGTCTGAAGCCTGCAGTACTTAAGAGACACATCCAAGTAATTAGCTGGAAGGGCCAGTATGTGAAGTCAAGATGTCTGACTTCACAGAGCACGCACATAATAGGAGTTCAATAAATAGTGTCTGTTTCATTATCAGCAGGACTGGTAGCTGCAGTGAGCCTGGGACCGGCAATTCCCTGGGACCGACCCACTCGATCCTTAAACTGCCCCCCTGAGACACATAAGTGGGAGAGAGGCAGTAGGTCCCCCCAGACACAGAGGTAATGTGAGTAAGCAACAACAGGCTTCAGACAGCCCCAGAGAGACCTCTCATCCACCCCACCTCTTAGCCCAACAGGGCCCCCGCCATCTGTGGAAAGTTTGGGGCTCCCATGTTACTATTAGTCTCTTCTCTGGGCTCAGATGGGAGGATGATCTCAGGGAAGAGAGCAAGGGGTCTAGAAACATTCGGAAAACTAAACATTTGTTATTAAAGAACAAAGTATTTTTAACACACAAATTGCATGTTACTTGAACATACCCAGTCTCCCTCCCTCCCCCTCACGCACACACACACAAGCATGCGCACACACAACTTTCACGATTTTTCTTCTCTCTTTCATGTGCTTTGCAAACACTCTCTTCAGCAGCTGGCAAGCTGTCCTTCCCCTCCCACTCAGCTGAATGCCAGTTGTCAACCCAGCCTCTCATAATGGTTTCAGCTTCCAAGAGACAGCTTGACTCAAAATGCCATCCAGCCTTATGCTGGGGGAGGACTGGGACTCACCCAGCAGGAAGGGGCAGGGGAGATGTCGGCCAGGAAAACTCTAGGGACACGAGTGTCCACAGGCATTTCTGAGCTGGGCCTGCATCTCCTGAAAATGACCAGCCTCTCGGGGAGTGTGTCATGCCTCTTCAGAGTCAGCCTCTGGCCAAAACCTACCTTAAAATTTAAATGTATGAGACAACTCATGCATTTCACGCTACTTGTCTGTGTCTTATTTTTCCTTGCTAAACAGTGCATCATAAGTTCCTCACTTCGTCCTAAATCTTACTCCTACTTTAGCAACAAACACCAGAGATCTGAGAGGGATAGACAGTCTCAAAATCTGGGAGTTCTCTGATTCACTTATTTATTTATTTATTTTCAGTACCCTCCTGCCTATCAAGTTCCCCTTCAGTGCACTCGTGGTAATTAATCCTCTGTGGAAATACCGGGCTCTAAGACTCCTTCAGCTGGGAACAGACCTGGACTCAACCGTGGCCATGGGGGTGCATGGGCGACCAGGTCGGGCTGCTCGCAGCTTCCCCTCACCTGGGCACAGAGGTTAGTCCAAGAGGTAAGCAGTAACCCCCAGTCACACAGTCAATCTTTGCCCTGGATTTCCTGAACCGGAGCTGGGACTGAGAAGTGCTCCTTCTCACTCCGTCGCAATATTTTGAGAACCCGAGCTGGGCACTGCCTGCGGTTCCAGTCCACTGAGGAGAGCAGCCCTGGGGGAGACGGAAGGGTAGTTAAGGTGAGAGGCCAGCTTCTGTAGGGTTTCCTGGCTCTTCGCTTTCTGGCTTTATGAGCTAATAAATCTTTCTTCTTCTTCGTAATATTCTTTTTCTTCTAATTTTTTTGGGGGGTATAAGCCAGACCATTTCATTGGTTTCTGTCTTTCAGCTAAAATAATGACCAAGGTTTGAAATATGGTAGGGTGGGAAAAGGAGCTGATAAGTCATCTAGCCTCCCGAACCTTGTAATAATATTGTAGCCAAAGAAGAACAGATTTTCAGAGTTTTTATCTCAGTTAGAAAAATGTGTTGCTAAGTTACCAAAAAAAAAATTCAGCTCAAAATGACTAAAGAAATAAAGGGAATTTATTGACCCATGCAGCAAAAAGTTGAGAGAAGTGACTCTCACATGCGGAGAACAAAGCTCAGTCCAGGAGCTCAAGCCCCAGCGAACAGCTCAGGCCCCCCGCACCTCTCCTTTCTCCGCCCCTGTGGCGTCAGCTTTACCCTTGGGCTCCATTCAGACAACAGAGAAAGTCGGCGTCAGGGAGCCTGACTTCTGTCCTAACTGTGTAACCTGCAGCCATTTACGGTTTTAAAAATAATCTAGAAAAAGTTCAAGTATGATGCAAATGCAAATCGTGCTTCCATTTTTATAAAATAATTTCAAAATCATCTGTGTGTGTGTCCTTGTATGTATGTATATGATCATATAAGCATGAAAATGCACGAAAAGGTAAGTATCAGGTCATTAAAATTGTTTCCGTGGGGTGGGGAAGTAGAGACAAGGAAAGGATGGTGAAAGGCTTAGACGGAAAGTGTTCTTCATAATAACCGTGTTTACAGTATGTATTACTGTAAACAAGCAAGTTGCATTTGAGTTTCCAGCTTCTAAAGGCCATCCACTGTCCTCAGTTCCTGACCCCATCCCCCATCTTCAAAGCCAGCAACGACTCATTGAGTCTTTCTCACATCACATCACCTTGACACTGACTCTTCCTCCCCCAACTTCCACAATGAAGAATCCTCATGTTCGCCTTGGGCCCACCCAAATAGCACGTGATACTAAGTCAGCTGACCAGCAACCTTAATTCCATCTGCCACCTCCCTTCCGCTTTGCCATGTAATGTAACCTACTCACGGGTTCTGAGAGTGAGGACACGGGCACCTTCGAGGGCTCTGCCTCCCACAAATTACAGTCCCATCTATGAAAGTGTGGGTGCACATATACATACAACTTCAACTAAAAGGTAGTCATCAAAATGATAGTGCTATCACAGGCAGCAAAAGTCAGTTCTCTTTACTTTTTTCCTCAAATTTTTATACAGTGTCTTATCTTTTGGGGTATTTGCAAATCTATGTACAGACAAAAGCAATGAAGCTAGTTTTGTTCATAAAAATGATCAATCTTACTAGGATGTGTAACCTGAACTCCCTCAAATATCAGAAGTGCTGGGCCTCGGACAGAGATGTTGGGCCTTGGAGGAACTTTGTATCTACTGAACCCCAGTCCCCACAAAACCACCTTCTTCAGTACGCAATAGGAGATACTGAGCCAAGGCCATAGGCAGACTCCCATCTGCTCACAATGCAATTAAGAGAGTCAAAGCCAGTAGAATATACAGACTGGAGGATGTGCAGAAATCTACTTTGCAGTGGCTCTGCATGGAGGTCAGGAGGGCAGAGGGTGGGGGATGAAAGCAACTCTGAAGGCCCCACAATATACATCCCAAAGCAAGCCACTAGCCCCTCCTTTTCCCACAGCCCACTCCAAAATGTCTACTAATCTTCGTCACCCTCCATCAGTCCCTTTCCATATCCTTGGTCAATCTCCTGTACACCCCTTTTCACTTCTCCACTTCCTGATCCCTCCAAGGGCATCCTCTCCCACTAACTCTTACTCTCTGAAAGGCAATCTATGACATCAGCATTCCCTGAATCATCAGATATTTATTAGGTGTTCAGTGAAATATATGATTCTGTGCTCAAAACTTGGGAAGACAAAGCAAAACAAAATTAAATTCATTGTTTTCCTCTGCAGAATACCCCAGAGCCCCTAATATGCTAAAGGGCACTGCAATGCACTGCAATATTCCAGACAAAAGGTGGCCATAGTAAGCAGTGAATTCGCCTACACATGGAATCATATTATCAAAGGATAGCTAGTGAAATTAGTTCTGTACATGTTGGAAGCTGTGTTTAAAACCTCTGCATGATGGTAGGGCATGTTAAAATCCTAATCTTGGAGGCTGAAAGAGCCTTAGAGACCATCCAGCCCAACTATATTTTAAAGCTGAATAAAGGAACAGAGAGTGCAAGTGACTTGCCTGAAATCACACAGCTAGTTAATGGCAAAGATGAGAATCCTTTAGCGCACCCTCCCCCATTGCTCACCATTTTGTACTGCCTCAGGTTAACTCTACCACACAGAAAGGAGGCACGCCCCATGCGGAAGATCTGGGGGAGATTCCCAACTACCCCTGGACAGTTTTAGCCTTATTTAAACATTGTTATCTCTGGAAGGCATTTCAGACATCATGGTAAAGACTGCTTGGGTTTTGTGGTTTGTCATGGGAGTCAGAGAATGGGGCACGTAGAATTGTAATGTCGCTTAAAGGTTTCTTCATTCAATATTCCATCTTAAAAGTGACAATATAGAAAATAATTATAGAATTCTTTTTTAAAAGATTTTATTTATTTTTAGAGAGAGGGGGAAGGAAGGGGAAAGAGAGGGAGAGAAACATCAATGTGTGGTTGCATCTCACTTGCCCTCTACTGGGGACCTGGCCTGTAACCCAGGCACGTGCCCTGACTGGGAATCGAACCGGTGACCCTTTGATTAACAAACCAGCACTCAAACCACTGAGCCACACCAGCCAGGGCTGATTGTGGAATTCTTAAAAACTATTTTATTAGAGAGGTTTAACCGATGTATCAGAAACTATACATAATTAATAAATGGCACATTTACAATGTGATAAGTTTTGATTTATGTGTTTCACTCATGAAACTCTGACCAGAGTAAACATATCCATCACCCCCAGATATTTCTTTTTTTTTTCAAGATTTTATTTATTTTTTTACAGTGAGGGGAAGGGAGGGAGAAAGGGGGAGTGAAACATCAATGTGTGGTTGCCTGTCCTGTGCCCCCTACTGGGGACCTGGCCTGCAACCCACGCATGTGCCCTGACTGGGAATCAAACCAGCAACGCTTTGGTTTGCAGGCCGGCGCTTAACCCACTGAGCTGCGCCAGCCAGGGCTCCCCCCAGATATCTCCATGTGCCCCGGGGCAGTCCTGTCAGTCCGCCCTCCGGACCCCTCCACTCCCAGCAACCACTGATCTGCTTTCTTTCACCACAGGTTGGCTGCATTTTTAGTTTTATATAAATGGAAACTTACGGACTACTTTACTTCTGGTTTGGCTTCTTTAGCATTATTATTCTGAAAAATATCCATATTGTCGCCAACATCGGCAGTTTATTCCCATTTATTGCAAAGTAGTATTCCACTGTGTGTGTGTGTATAATATGTATACATATATATCATATATTTTAAACTATATGATACATACAGATCATACATATATACACACACATGAATTGTAATATATATGTATATATATCACAATTTGTTTGTCTATTTACCTGTTGATGAACTTTTAGTCATTTCCAATTTTCAGTCATTAAAAATAATGCTGCTATGAACATTTAGGTACAAGTCTTTATGTGGACATATGCTCTCTTCTCTCTTGCTTAAAAATCTAGAAATGGAATGCTTGGATAATAAGCTAGGTACATACATAATTTTTAAAGAACATGCCACACATTTTTCTAAAGTGATTAAAACATTTTACGTTCCCAACAGAAATTTGTGATAATCTGTAGTAATGTTACTGATCTTGGTAATATGTGTATTTTCTCTTTTTTTCGTCAGCGGTTTGGCTACCCTTGATCAATTGTAATGCTCTCAGAGAGCCAGCACTGATTTCATTAATTTTCCTCCATTGGTTGTTGTTTTATAAATCACTGATTTCTGCTTTAATGTTTATTATTTCCTCTCTAAATTCGGTTTTAATCTGCCATTCTTTTCCAAGTTACTTGGGGAAGAAGCCGAATGCATTGATTTGAGAACTTTTCATACTTTTTATTTATTTATTTTTTTCCCATTTTGTTCCTTCTTCTTTTTTTTTAGTTTTTTTCATTTTATTTTTTTTATTTTAACTGTTATTCAAGTACAGTTTTCTGTCTTTTACTCCCATCCCAGCCCACCCACCCATCCCTCCCCACCTCCCTCCCATTTCCACCCTCCTTAGTTTTTGTCCATGTGTCCTTTATACTTGTTCCTATAATCCCTTCCCTTTTTCCCTGAAATTCCCTCCCCT
>PVKM010012145.1:0-32103 GCA_004027735.1 Carollia perspicillata | reverse complement strand
GTTTGAAGCAAGTTCATTGTAGTTTCCCTCTAGTTTCTGGTAATTCATTGTGAGCTCATACAGCTTCCTGATAACCATTGCTTTGGACTCAATACCTGATAGTTTAGTTGCCTCTATTTCATTTATTATCCTTTCTCAGGTTTTCTCCTTTCCTGTCTTTTGAAGATTGTTTCTTTGTATTTCCATTGTTTGTGAGATTCTTCTTATTAGCCTCAGCTTCTCAAATTGATCTGTCCTGGCTCCCTGGGTTTATGGTGTGAGCTTCTGTGGTAGAATACCTGTGAGATTAAGTGGTGCAGTCTCCTTCGAGTCTCATTATGTTCACTGTTTCCACCTACTTTTTTTGTGATCAGTTGGAGTGGTAATGCAACATGGTTTAAGAAAGCAAGAGAGTATTCTCTGTTATTTACAGTAGCAACCAGTGAGGAAGAGATAGGAGCTCCTTTGGCTATGTATATTGTGAACCGTGATATAGCACCCAGTGAATCACTTTTTAAAAAGAGTGGAATGAAGATTAGACTCTTGTTGGGGAGGGAAGGACTGTGAGTTGGATCTAGAAATCATTGAGGTTGTGAGAGGTCAGATTCTGAGGTAAGGTGAGAGTAAAGGGTAGTAACTAGGTGTAGTATGTGAGTGATTAGAGTTAGTGACTACAGTAATAGAGTTCAGGATACCGTGAAGTGGGCTAGGATTTGGGAGGGGTGTTGTGCAGTATTTACAATAGTATGGAACAGCTATTATTTACAATAATATTTGAGAAACAATCATACTACAGAATCTATGAGATCTAGATACCAAGAATAGGGAGTATCGGACCTTCAGTAGGGTGCTAATGGAACACAGATGAAGTGAAGGACAGTAAATTAAAAATACAGTATGAATGAGAGAACAGGGGAAACCTGTCAATCAATACAATATACCCAGCCAAGCAAAGAAGACTAAACAGAAAGAAGAGGAATACCAAAATATTATTCAAATAAAAGATGTGAGAATAATGTAAAATTAATAAGGCAAACATGCTACATCTTGCAGATTCCTTGTAATAGCAAAGTGAAATTTGTCTGTCTCAGCTGTTAGGATGCCCCCTCTTTGGGACCAACTCTGGTTTTTTTCTGTTCTGGGTTTCTTTGTCTCATTTGTGGGTATTTAAAATAAAAAAAGCAGAGTAAGGAAGTAAGAAGAGATATAATTGGAAAAAAAGAAGAAAAAATAAAACAAGAAAGAAGAAAATAGAAGCAAAAGCACTGAGAAATAAAAATTAAAATTAAAAATAAAAATATTTTTTAGAAAAACCAAAGAAACTCACACACACACACACACAATTTCACCAGGAAAAAAAAAAAGTAAAAGAAGAAAGAAAAAACACCCTTTTCCTTGTTTCAAACTGGTCAAACTGGTTTTTCTGTTCTTGATGGCTGCAGCAGTCTGAGGGGCGGGTTTATAGATGTGGTCTCTGGATCCCTCAGTCTTGGTTTCTCTGGTTGCTTGTGCATGCACTCTGGGCTTAACAGAGCCACCTCCTCGTCCCCTGACTTGTGTTCACCATGAGGTCTCTTAGGGTCCTGGTGTGGTCCCCGGATGCTTCTCAAAGCTCTCTCTCCTTGGGTTGTGGGCACTCCCAGCAGGGCCACCTCTGGTCACATGGGCTTGGGTGCACACTCTTCCCAGGGCTATGTGTGCGTGCTCACAGCCCCGGTGTGTTTGCCACTTAGTCCTTAGGCCTCTCTCTGCAAATTCAAGCAACCAGGTCTCTCCTGGTGCTGCTCAAACCCTGCCTGGCCAGGGAGTGAGCGCTGATCCAGCTCCTTGTGTTCGGCCCAACAGCCCCAGGCTGGGGCTGCAGCCTCACTGACCCCACCCCCCCGCTGATCTCTAGGTCTTTATTGTCCCAAAGCAATCCCCTTACCATCTGGTTTTTCAATGTCCACTACAATTTTTGATCTTCTATTTTCATATATGTTGTGGTACTGTTGGCTTTATGTGCTGTTCCTCCATGGATAGGCCAGGTTTCTCTCCCGTGTGTCGGATAAAGTGGAATCTGCTCCCTCTTACCAGGCCACCATCTTCTCTCACCTCAAATGTGTATGTTTTTATTCATGCTGATGTAATTCTCTCAGTTCCTCGTAGGTGTCTGTGAGTTTTGTGAGCATCTTTATCACCATTAATTTGAATTCTATATCTGATAGTTTGGTTATCTCCATTTCATTTTGCTCTTTTAGTGGGGAATCTTCCATTCCTTTTGATTGCATGTTCTTTTTTGTCTCACCATTTTAGGTGACTCTTTCTGTTTGTTTCTACACTTCCTGATGTTTCATTTTGCTAGCTGTCTCTGTAGGGCAAACTTCTATGGTAGGAATTCTATGAGTTTTAGTGTGTGGTGTCTTTGATCTCCTTGTCTGGATGTTCTAGGTTTGCCCTTTCTTATGTTTTTGTGGGCTCTCTTGTACTTGAGTTTTTATCTTTTGGTGGTTCCTTTGTTGGTGGGTTTTTTCCTCCAGCATGTAGACTGATGTTCACAGTTCCCATCTATTTTCGTATGTGATCAATGGCAGGGAATAGGCAAAATGGATTAAGACAGTAGGAGAGTATTTTTTGAGATTTAAATTACCAGCAAGTAGAGAACTGATAGGAGATTCTTTGGATAAGTATAGCATTAAGTGTGATATTTTACCCAATTAGCCACTTTTTATGAAAGGTGAAAGAGAGATCAGACTCTTGCTAGAGGACAGGGGAGACTCTTGCTAGAGGGGAGCTTATTCTAGAAAAGAGAGTACTTGTTCAAGGTTAGATGATAAGATATAGTGAGATTAAAGGACAGAAAGTAGGCATAGTGTGAGAGAGAATAGAGTTAATCACAACAATATTAATGCTCAGGATTAAAATGAAATGGGCTAAGATCATGGAGTGTTGCTGTGTAGTATGTGTAATTGTATGGAACAACAATTGTTTACAATAGTACTGGAACAACAATAATATCACAGGAAATAAATAATTTAGATAACCTGAATAGAAAGTACCCAATCAAGAGCTGTGTGTTATTGGAACACAAGTGAAGTGAAAGAAGGAAAATTAAAATACAATAGAGAGAATGAAAAAAAAACAGTCAAACAATGCCATTAAACAGGCAAATAAAATGAGGAAAACTAAACATAAGGAGGAGAAATAAAAAAAACTAATAAAATAAAAGTGGTAAAAATAATGACAAGATTATAATAGTGCACATCCACAATAAAATGCCAGCTCTATGAGATAGCATAGTGACATTTGTCTCAGTTTTTCAGTTTTTGCGGTTAGCCTTGTGCTCCTCCTTTCAATCTGTCTCTGGACCCTTTGTAACTCCACATCTTATTGTCTCACTTGGGGAAAGAAAAAAAAAGACAGAGGATCCAAAAAGTAAAAAAATAAAAGATAACAATCAGCTTCCTACTGACTTTAAACCTGTTCAGTGAGTTCGGCTGGTTTTCCTAGATGTCGCAGGAAGAGGAGGGGTGACCTTTGCTTTTCTCCCTTCCTATGGTTTTGAAAGGATGGGGACCAGGTATGGGTTGCAATATTCACAGTTTCCTGGCCTCCAGCCCAGGTCCTCTGTGAGCTGCAGGGTCAAATCAGCCACTCAGCTGCTCACATCATGAGTCAATCTCTGGTGCAAAGCCCAAGACAAGTGGGCTGCGCGGTTCTGCTCAGCCACTCACTCTGGGCATGTAGTGCAAGACAAGTGGGGTGCACACTTCTGCTCAGCTATTGTCTCTGGGCATGCAGTGCAAGACAAACATGGCTCATAGTTCTGTTCAGCTACTGTCTCTGAGCATGCAGTGTGAGACAAGTGGGGTGCAAAGTTCTGTTCACCCACTCACTCTGGGCATGAGCAACTGAAATCACCCTCGGGGTGAGCCAGCCACTGCTGGAGAGTTCCTTACAAAGCAGCTTCCCACAGTTCCCAACAAGTGCACAGCTTTTCACACAGCCCCACTTTCCAACCAGTCCAGGTCAGGGCCTGACACAGCCCGACTCCTCCATTCTCCAGGTGTCACCTGACACCCCAATTTCTCTGGTGCCAGCGTCCACAGTCCCAGCAGATGTGTACCACTTCTGTGAGTCTCTCACTTTGTCTTTATCCCCCCCTGCAACTTCAGCACCCAGGTCCCTCTTGGTGCCTAGCTACACTCCCTGGTCTGGTAGGGGAGGGAGCTGGTACTCTAACTCTCCTCCCCATTTCCTTTGGCAGGTACCAGGCCAGGGACCACAGCAGCCTTGGTCCCTGTGCAGATCCCAGGGACCTTACCATCCTAGTGCAATCTCCTTTCAGTATGTTTTTCAATGTCTTCTGCAATTTTTTGCCTCCAAACTTCACATAAGCTTGGAGTCCATTGGCTATTCACACTGTTTCTCAAAAGCTTAACTAGGTGTTCCAGCTGGGCACAGGGGGAACTGGGCTTCACTCCCACCTACCTCGCTGACATATTCTGACCTCCTTCTCTGTGACTATTTTGTAACTACCAATCTGTACTTCTCAATCTATTCCCTTTTTTTGACACACTCTTCCAACCTCCCTCCACTCTGGCAACTATAGCCTGTTCTCTCTTTATCTATGAGTCTTTCTGTTTTGTTTGTTCATTTATATTGTTCTTTAGATTGCATATATAATTGAAACCATATGACATTTGTCTTTCTCTGAATTATGTATTTCACTTAGCATAAAACCCTCTAGGTCCATCCATGCTATTACAAATGATAAGATTTCATTCTTTTTTTATGGATGAACAATATTCCATTTTATATATGTACCACCACTTTTTAATTCACTTGCATGTTGATGGGCACTTGGGTTACTTCAATAGTTTGGCTATTGAAGTAAATGCTACAATACACATAGGGGTCCATACACTCTTTCAAATTAATGTTTTATGTTTCTCCATATATACTGAGAAATGGAATTGCTGGATTGCAAGACAGTTCCATTTTTAATTTTTAAAAAAGATATTTATTTTTAGAGAGGGAAAGGGAGGGAGAAACAGAAGGAAAGAAACATCAATGTGTGCTTGCCTTTCATGTGCCCTCTGCTGGGGACTTGGCCTGCAACCCAGGCATGTGCCCTGACTGGGAATTTAACCAATGACCCTTTGATTCACAGGCCAGCACTCAACCACTGAGCCACACCAGGCATGAACCATTTTTAATTTTTGAGGAAACTCCATACTGTTTTCTTTTTTAAATATGTTATTTATTTATTTTATAAATCAGGGAAGGGAAGTAGAAAGAAAGGGAGAGAAACATCGATGTGTGAGAGTCCTCCCAATTGAGGACCTGACCTGCAACCCAGGCATGTACCCTGACTGGGAATCTAACTGGTGAACTCTTGGTTTGCAGATCAGTGCTTAATACACTGAGCCACACCAGCCTGGGTTCCATACTGTTTTCTATAGTGGCTGTACCAGTCTACATTCCCACTAACAGTGCAAAAACAATTCATATCCTCTACATCCTCAGTAGCACTTTTTTTGTTTTTTTTTTTAATTTTTTTTATTTTTTACTGATGATAGACACTGGCTGGTATGAAGTGAAATATCACTGTGTGTTTAACTTGCATTTCTCTCATGGTTAGTGACATTGAGCATCTTTTCATATGTGTATTGTTCATCTGTATCCATCCTCTTTGGAGAAGTGTTTATTCAGATTCTTTGACCAATTTGTAATTGGATGGCTTGCATTTTTGGTGTTGAGTTGGACTAATTCTTTATAAATTTTGGATTTTAATTTCTTATGACCTGTATCATTAGAGAATGTATTCTTGTATTCAGTGGGCTGTCTTTTTATTTTCTTTTTATGACTACCATGCTGTTTTGTTTACCATGGCCTTGTAGTATAGTTTGATATCATGTAGCATGATTCTTCCAGCTTCATTTTTTTTCTCAAGATATCTGTGGCTATTCAGGGTCATTTGTGGTTCCATATAAATTTTTAAACTGTTTCTTCTAGTTCTGTGAAATACCTCATTGGTATTTTGATAGGAATCAGGTGAATCTATAGATTGCTTTGTGTAGTATGGACATTTAAACAATGTCAATTCTTCCTAACTGGTAACATATTATATACTTCTTTTATTTGCATCTTCAGTTTCTTTCTTCAATGTCTTACAACTTTCTGAATACAGATCTTTTGCCTCATGGGTTAAATATATTCCTTGATATTTTTTATGTAGTTGTAAATTGGATTTTTTCTTAGTATTTTCTTTTTAATTTTTTCTTTCTTTTATTTTGAGATCATTTTTTGTTGCTGTTGAGTTACAGTTCTTCCACTGCTTTCCCCATTATTCACCCACACCCTGCCCCCTACTCCCATAGTCAATCCCACCCCATTGTATATGTCCATGGTTCCTCTATTCCTGTTCCTTTGCTTGCCTGTTCCCCTTCTTTCTCCTGTAAAACCTCTCCCCCTTCCCCTCTGCTCCCTGTCCCTTTCTTCTTTATTTCCCAGTTTCTAGTTCTATTTTGCTCATTTGGTTTCTTGGTTAGCTTCCATATATAGGTGAGGACATATGTTATTTGTCTTTCACCTCCTGGCTTATTTCACTTAGCATAATGCTGTCCAGATCCATCCATTCTGTTGTGAAGGGCAGGAGTTCCTTCTTTCTTCTGCTGCATAGTATCACACTGTGTAAATGTAACACAATTTTTGATCCACTCATTTACTGATAGGCACTTAGGTTGCTTCCAGCTCTTGTAAATAAGGCTTCTATGAACATTGGGGTGCATAGGTTCTTTTGAATTGGTGATTCATGATTCTTAGGGCATAGTCCAAACAGTGGGATTGCTGGATCGAAAGGGAATTCCATCTTTAGTTTTTTGAGAATATTCCATACTTCACAGTGACTATACCAGTCTGCATTGCCTTTTCTCCAGTGTACTAGGGTTCCCTTTTCTCCACAACATTGCCAACACTTGTCATTTGTTGATTTATTAATGATGGCCATTCTCACTGGTGTGCAGTGGTATCTCTTTGTTTTAATTTGCATCTCTCTAATGGCTTGTGTTGTTGAGCAGTTGTTCTTGTGTCTATGGATCCACGTATGTCCACCTTAGAGAAGTGTTTGTTCACGTCCTTTGCCCATTTTTAATTGGATACTTGACTTCCTGCTATAGAGTCATGTGACTCCTCTTTATATATTTTGGAAATCAAACCTTTCTTGCAGGTATCATTGTCAAATATGTTTTCCTGTATGGTTGATCCCCTTTTCATTTTGCTGATGTTTTTCTATTGCCATATAGAAGCTTTTTATTTTAATGAACTCCCATTTGTTTATTCTTTCCTTCATATCCCTTGCTCTAGGGATCATATCAGTGAAAATATTGGTGTGAGAAACATCTGAGATTCTTCCACTGATGTCCTCCTCTAGAAATTTTATGGTGTGATGACTTATGTTTAAGTCTTTTATCAATTTTGAGTTTGTTTATTTGTATGGTATACTTTGGTGCTTGAATTTCATTTTTTTGCATGTAGTTGTCCAGATTTCCCAGTACTATTTGTTGAAGAGGTTTTTTACTCTGTTTTATGCTTCTGCCCCCTTGGTAAAATATTAATGGAACATAGAAACTTGGGTTTGGTTCTGGGCTCTCTATTCATCCCATTGATCTATGTGTCTGTTCTTATGCTAGTACCAGACTGCTATGATTACCGTTGCTTTGTAATATAGTTTTATTTCAGGTATTGTGATCCCTCCAACTTTGTTCTTCTTTCTCAAAATTGCTGAGGCTATTCAGGGTAATTTATGGTTTCATATAAATTTTTTAAATGTTTGTTCTATACCTGTGAAGTATGTCATTTGTATTTTAATAAATATTGCATTGAATCTATAAATTGCTCTCAGTAATATGGACATTTTGATTGTTAATCTTCCAATTCATGAACATCATATATGTTTCCATTTGTTTCTGTCTTCCTTAATTTCTTTCTTCATGGTTGTGTAGTTTTCTGAGTAAAAGTCTTTAACCTTCTTGGCTAAGTTCATTCCTAGGTACTTTATTTTTGTTGGTATGGCAAATGGAATTTTTTCCAGATTTCTGTTTCTGATAGTTCTTTGCTGATGTAAAAATATGCTTTCAATTTCTGAATATTGACTTGTTATTCCACTGTTTTGCCAAATTCACTTATTAAGTTGAATAGGTTTTTGGTGGAGTCTCTATGGTTATCTACGTATACTATTATGTCATCTGCAAATAATGACAGTTTTGCTTACTCCTTTCCAATTTGGATGCCTTTTATTTATTTTTCTTGTCTGATTGCTGTGGCTAAAACTTCCAATATTATGTTACATAGAGGTGGTAAAAGTGGACAACCTTGTCTTGCGCCTGATCTTAGTGGAAAAACATTTAGTTTTTGCCTATTGACTATGATGTTGGCTGTAGGTCTCTAGTATATGAGCTTTTATTATGTTGCAGTATGGTCCCCATTACTACCACTTTGCTGAGTGTTTTTTTCATAAATGGGTGCTGTACCTTATCAAATGATGTTTCTACATCTGTTGATATGCTCATGTGATTTTTGCCTTTGCTTTTGTTTATGTGATGTATTACATGTATTGATTTTTGAATATTGTACCATCCTTGCATCCCTGAGTGGAATCCCAGGTGATGATGGTGTATGATCTTTTCAAATATTTTTTTTTACTAGATGCAGTTTGTCAATATTTTGTTGAGGATTTTTATATCTATCTGTATTTATTAGCATTATTGGCTTTATGGTTTTTTTTTTTTTGTTGTTGTTGTTGTTATGTCTTTACGTGGTTTGGGGATTAGGATGATGCCGGCTTCATAAAAAGTGTTTGGGAGTATTCCCTCCTCTTGGATTTTTGGAATAGTCAGAGAATGTTAGGGTTTAGCTCTTCATTAAATGTTTTATAAAGTGCTCCTGTGGGACCATCTGGTCCAGGGCATTTGTGTACCAGAAGTTTTTTGATTACTTCTTCAATTTCATCAGCTGTTATTGGTCTGTTCAGGCTTTCTGTTTCTTCTTCATTCAGTTTTGGAATATTATACCTTTCTAGAAGTTTGTCAATTTCCCAAAGTTTTCAAATTTCTTGGCTATACTTGTTCATAGCAATTTATTTAAATCCTTTGTGTCTGTGTGTTGTCAGCTGTTATCTCTCCTCTTTCATTTCTGATTTGATTTTTTGGGTCTTTTCTCTTTTTTTCTTTGATGAATCTGCTTAAAGGCTTGATGATTTTTTTGACCTTTTCAAAGAACCTGCTTCTGGATTTATCAATCCTTCGAATTGTTCTTTTAGGCTGCATAACTTTTAATTCTGCTCTGATCTTGGTTATTTCCTGTTATTGTTCCTCTATTTCTTGTAAGTGTAGGGTTATGTTGTTCATTTGAAATATTCCTTTCTTTTTTAGGTAGGCCTGTATTACTATGAACTTCCCTCTTAGGACTGCCTTTGCTATGTCTCATAGGTTTTGGACTGTTGTGTATTCACTTTCATTTGTTTCCAGAAACTTTTTGATTTCTTCCTTGATACTATTATTAACCTGTTCATTGTTTAATAGCATTCTATTCAATCTCCATGAATTTGAGTGTTTGTTTTTTTATCCATTCAACTACCCTATATCTTTTTATTGAAGCATTTAAACTATTAACAGTTAATGTAATTATTGATAGGTACTTATTCATATTCCCCCTTTGTCCCTGTGTTCCTCTGTGTCTCACTCCTTTTATTCCTCTTCTTAAAGCAATACATTTAGTATATCTTGCAATGCTGGTTTCATATAGGTGTATTATTTCAGCCTACCTTTGTCTGGGAAACTCCTTATTTCACCTTCCATTTTAAGTGAGAGCCTTGCTGGGTAGAGTACTCTCCATTGCAGGACTTTATTTTTCATTACTTGAAATATTTCTTACCATTCCTTTCTGCCTTGTCATCTTTCTGTTGAGAAATCAGCTGCTAGCCTTATTTGAGTTCCATATGTTATTTCTTGTTTCTCCCTTACTGCTCTAAGATTCTCTCTTTGTATTTAAAACTTGGCACTTTAATTATGATATGTCTTAGAGTAGGTCTCTTAGGGTCCATCTTTATTGGGATTGTCTGGGCTTCCTGAACTTGCATGGCTTTTCTCATCACCCAGTTAGTGAATTTTCTGTCATTATTTTTTCAAACAAGGTTTCTATCCCTTACTGTTTTTCTTCTTCTGGTGCTCCTATGATTTCAATGTTGTTACCTTTCATGTTGTTCTGAAGCCCTTAAGCTATCTTCATATTTTTTAGTGTTTCTTGCTGTTGATCTACCACAGTATTTCTTTCTATCTTGTCTTGGAACTCACTAATTTGGTCCTCTGCTTCATCCAGATTGCTTATAATTTCTTCTAGTGTATTTTTTAAATTCCATGTATTATATTCTCCATTTCTTCCTGGTTCTTGCTTACAGATTATATTTCCATTTTCATGCTGTTGTAGTTCCCACTCAGTTCCTTATAGTTGTCCTTGAGTTTTCTGAGCATCCTTATAATAACTTTTTAAATTCTACATCTAGCTGATGCTTGCCTCAATTTTATTTAGTTTTTTTACTAAGTATTCTTTCATTATTTTTGATTGGAGGTTCTTTCTTTTTCTCTCCATTTTAGGTGATACTTTTTGTTTGTTTCTGTGTCTCATGGTGCTCTGCTTTGCCTACCTATCTTCATGGGGTGGACTTCTATGGTAGGAGTTATGAGACCCCATGGTGAAGTCTCTTTGATCTTTTCTGGATGATCTAGGGTTGCTCTTTCTTCTGTTTGTGTGGGTTCTCTTGTTGTACTTGGATTTTACTTTTTACTGGCTTATTTGTCAATGGATTCTCCCCTCCAGGGGGCTTACTGATAGTCATAAATCCCATCTTGTCTTGTATGCTGTTGTGCAGGTATTGGTTAAAAGGCAGTATTTATAGACAATCAAAATTATGTCAGGAAAAAAAGCCCTACCACATGAACAATGTCAACCACAATTGAGCAAAGATGAATAAAAGTGAAGAGAGATTACAGATATTATAAGCTATAACAAAGGGAATATGAAATGAATAAAAGAGGGAAAAATGTTGTTGAGTGGTAAAAGGGAAGAGAATTGATAAGTGTTGTTATAGAACTCAGGAAAAAAGAGGGAGAAAACAAATATTAAAACACAAGTAACACAAAAACAGGTGATGGGAACAACATGGTAAGAAAGTAGAAGAGTATACTATGAGTTGTGAAGTAAAATTGAAATGGTATTAGACCATCAGGATCAAAACTGCAGAAAAACCACAGTTGTATTAATAGCAATGATAGCTGACTGAAGTTTAGTAAAGGTGGAATGGGAATAAGAATATTGTAGAAAAGTGAAGAGTGAATATGAGATGTCTACCATAAGGAAAAATCATTTTGAGCCCTGGCTGGCATGGCTCAGGAGATTGAGCACCAGCTTGTGAGCCAAAAGGTCGCCTATTTGATTCCTAATCAGGGCACATGTCTAGGTTACTGGCCAGGTCCCCAGTGGGGGGCACACAAGAAGGAACCACCCATTGATGTTTCTCTCTCTGTATTTCTCCCTCTCTTCCTTCCTCTCTAAAAATAAATAAATAAAGTATTTAAAAATAGAAGAAAAATTATTTTGAGAGGATGGGGGAAGCAAATTAGTAAGTGTAAGTAGTAAAGCCCAGGTTGAGAAAGGAGGGGAAAGAAAAATGTAATAAAGTTCCTCATTCAACTGATCAGGGATGGGGGAAGGTGAAATGGAGTAAAACAATGGAGAATATTCTATGGGATTTAAAGTACAAACAAATAATGAACACATAGTGGTTCCATTGGAGATGTACAGCAATAACCATGATATTTCACCTAACTATCCAGTGTTTACTAAAGGTGGAAAAACAATGAATCTTATGAGAGGGGAAAAAGAACGTGAGCTGTCTTAAGAAAGAAGAGCACTTATGTGATTTTTGATGGAGGAGAAATAGTGAGAGCAATAGGAACATGGCATAGCATGAGAGAACATAACATTTACAACAACAGTAATAAAGCTCAAGAAATTGGCAAAATAGATAAGTGTGCTGTGTGGGGTTTGGAATAACAATAATATAATTAAAATATATACTCTGACATAATAAAAATAATAAAAAGTAGGCCAAGAGTAGAGAGTTATTTGGAGTATGAGTTAAGTGAATGAAGCAAAATTAACATGTAATATGTAAGGGAAAAATTAAACAAACAAACAAACAACTGGAAAAATGAAAAGAAGACAAATAAAATGAAACATGCAAGTCTGTTAAAGAGCAAGGTGAAATTTGTTTTAGCTGTTGGTATTCACCTTCTGACTTCTTTCTTGATCTGCCTCTATTTTGCTCTCAACTCCAAGTATTACTGTCTTACTCTTGAAAGAAAAGAGAAAAAAAAGCCACTGGCTTGCTGTTAAGCCTGCCCAGGCAGTTTTGCAGGTCTTCCAGGCTCCTGCACATGGTGGAGGGTTGGTCTATGTCTATTTTCCATTTCAGATGGTTTGGCAAAAGTGGGGGCTCAGTCCCAGCTTTAATAATCACAGGTGCCCAGTTTCTAGCCCATGTCCTCAGAGCACTCTGTGGCCTGAACTTTCTACTCTGTGCAGTTGTGCCAGGTTGATACCAATAAACCATCATGCTTTGCACCCTTTTGTTTAATCTGTGAGGTGCACCAAGTGGGAGCAAATCATGCCCACAATCTTCCTTCTTTGTTAGAAATGAGGAAAATTCTTTATTTCAAATAGGAGAGAAAGTGATATTTGATAGATAAGTTGGTAAATGTAACAACAAAGTGCTATAGGAGCAAATTCAGCTGAGCCCTTAGTTTTTTTGAGAGGTTCATAAATCTGTTGCCAGTTGAATCTGCAAACCTAAACATGTAAAGTAATGACAGTGAACACTGTTTCTTTTCTTTTTTCCAAATATTCATAAAAAGCATGTGAGCTGATGTCAGGGTAAATAACACATAATCAGGGATGCTTCTTGCTGTCTTGGCATATATGTGATATTATAAAGGATAAAATTTTTCTCTGGGAGTAAAAGACAGAAAACTGTCTTTTACTCCCAGAGAAACTGTTAAATTGAAAAACAATTTAAAAAAAAAGAAAATAAAAGAAAATAAAATTTTTCCTGTCTTTGTTGGACTCAGTCTAGGAATTGCAAATTCTTAGTACTCTGGATAACCTAGACCATGTGCATGTTTATTCTGGTTCACAATTTTCAGTAAAATAAATTTAAATGTCCTTAGTTTCATCATATTTGCTCCAGTTGACCATTGGACACAATAGTCCCTTTTGGAAAATTAACATCATGCAGTGATTAAGAATAGAAATACTAAAAGTCAGAGTACTTGAGTTGAAATTCAACATCTGTCACTTATTAGTCATGTGACCTTGGGAAAATGGTTTAACCTTTTTTGTTAGTTGTCTCCTCTATAAAACAGGAATATTAATAATAGGTTTGTAGTGAGAATTAAAATAGTTAACACTTGCAAAACACGTAGAATAATGTCTAACAGAGAGTAAATGCTGTGTGGGGATTTATTAAATTAAAACTATTGGTTTAACTGAAGCCTAATTATATTCCCTTCCTGATCTCCATAAGGCTTTGGGCTTGTACCTCTAGCTTATTTCTATCCCAAGAATGTTGTACCTTGGCTTTTCATGAAAACAATTTGAGTATCTCTCCCTACATGGTATGAATTGAGGGATTCTAAGAGTTCTTTCCATATCTCCCCTATATGTACCATATGATGACTCATTTCTATCATAAAAATTTTTCTGAGTTACTTAAACAGTAGAGAAACATAAAGATGAAAGAGATAGTCTCTGTCTTGAAGGAATAACTTCCCAATGAGACTAGAATTACACATTAGAAGTAAGTACAATAGAAATTGCATAATGCTGTTATATTTTTAAGTCATTTGGAGAAAGCAGTCATCACAGAGGGATGTGGTAGACCAGGTAAGTTCTATAGAGGGTATGAGGCTTGAGCTACTTCTTGATAAAACAGTAGGATTTACATTTGTCTGGGGATTAGGTAGAGGCATTGTGAACAAGGTCTACATAAGTGAAATATGGAGGTAAGAACATATTTGGAAACTTGAGAGATTATACACACATTTTATTTGAGTAGGGAGTAGACTATGTGTTAGAAATGATAAAAGATGAGGTTGGGCCCATAGATGAGGACTGGATTGTGGAGAGCACCGAATGCCAGATGAAAGGTTGAAGGTTTCATCTTGAAAGCATTAGGAACTCATTGAAAATTTCAAAGCTGGGAGATGTGGTAGGGAGACGGTGAATGATTTTCACAAAGAAATATTTTATGAACATTATTCTGTTAGCCAGGTGGAGGATGAATGGAGGACAGTTAAGAAACCAGAGTGGAAACATGAAGACTGGTTGGAAAACTGTTTTAATAAACAGTCTGAAATTAAGTCGACCCATGTCTGGATCACATTGGGGCCATGAACCTGGAAAGAAAAAGAAGTAAGCTAAAGGCATTATTAAGAAAATGAAGACATTTAATTATTTTGCTCAATTAACTTCTATCCATCCATCAAAATGGAGAGTAATCTATTCAAGAACTCTGTTTTCCTCATAGCTTTATGTGCATTTGTCCTTACTTTAGTTAACATGTTTCTCTTGATCCTAAAAACTCCTGCAGGTTATGGGTTTTGTCTGGTCATTTTTATCTATCTAGAACCTAGCACATTGCCTGAAAATGTTAAAGTTTTAAAGTGTAAAACCAAACCACAGAATCAATAAGAAGAGGTAGCTTTTCATGAATGGGGAAAAGCTAGCTCTTGAGGTTTCTTGGTACAAGAAGACAAATGAGAACATGACAAAAATAATTCTGAAAGAGGATAAAATTTGGCAAGAAAAGAAAAATGTTTTCAGGTATCAGAGCTTTGAAAATACTCTGTCTCTGTTTCTGTCTCTGTCTCTCTCTCTCTAAATCCCTCTCTCCTTCCTCCTCTCCTCCCTGAACCCCTCTCCCCATGCCTAAGCTCCCTTCACCTCACCTTCACTCTCTCTCTCTTTCTTTTTCCCTCCACTTCCTCTCAACAAAACTATTATTTGGCAGCTATAATAAAGCTATATATATTAATAGTCTGGTGTACATTTATTATGGAAACTATAAGGAAAATAACCCCATTGAAGAATGAGACACAGTAGCAATTAGTTTATGTTCAGAGTATAGACACAGGTAAGTATCTGGGTGATCTAGTGTATAAAATGGGGAGGAGAGTCAGGTAAACTGAGATTCAATACTTAAAGAGGAGAGAGCTCTAAAATAGTAAAGCATTCATTGCCTAATTAAACAATCAGATTAATGTCACAGTGACTATCAGCTTTGAGTCTGATCTTCCATTATCACTGAAAAGATTATAACAATGCCTCACTCACTTGGTTAGGGTACCTAAGTTCATGAGGCCAATATTGCTTGTTTGATGCTCATAAATACTATACTTATGATTACGGACTATATAATATAATCTTAAAACAACTATATGAGGTAAGCATTGTTTTTTAAAGATTTTACTTATTTATCTTTTAGAGAGGAAAGGAAGGAGAGAGAGGGAGAGAAATAGCAATGTATGGTTGCCTCTTGTGTGTCCCCTGCTGGGAACTGGCCTGCAACCCAGGCATGTGCCCTGACTGGGAATCAAACCACAAACCTTTGCTTCACAGGCCCGCGCTCAATCCACTGAGCTACACCAGCCAGGGCAGAGGTAAGCATTATTACAGTCTCACTTTGAAGATCAGGAGTGGATCTTATAGAAGTGAATAAACTTCTCCAAGTTTATACAACCAGGAAAAGCCAGGACTCAAATCTAGGTATCTCTCTGAAGCCCATGAAATGTCTAGTTCCTCACTCTGCTTCATTAGTTTTGCTAGGATTACTTTCCTCATTTCCTGGCTACTCTATATACCTAAACCTTGATCATAAATATCATAGCTGGTTACCTTTGTCCACATGTAGCTAGATCAGGGAAAATTCATTACCATCACCACAAATACAATTCAGTTTAACTCCAGAAACATTTATTAAGCAACAGTGTGTGTCTACATCCTGTTCAAAGTCCATGCCTCTCTGATGTTCATGACTCATTTAGGTCATATTGATATTGTCAGAATTATACTGCAGCCAAATCATTTCATGGTTATCTCTCAGGGAAAAGGGAGAAGATACCTCTCCAGCAGTTCATTGGAAACGCCATGCTTTGCAACTCAAAAACCGCTAAGTTCCGTAAGCTCCTTTATATCAGAAATTCATCCACTTGTAGGAGATAAGAGATAGGTTTCTGAATTTTTTAACTGTTCAAATGATAGTCCCTGAGACAAGCAGTGTCTCAGGGCCTATAGAGGTAGAAGGAGAATTGTGGACCATAGAAGGCTGGTTAATCCAGAAGTAATATGACTGTATTTAAAATATCTTTTTCTACATTGCCTTTACTAAGAAATGAATAAACCTGGATTTGGTGAAAAGGATTATGTGTACTATCATCCTCCTAAAAAAAAAATGCTTCAGGGCTGGTATCACCAAGTGCCTCCATAACCTCATCCATCACACATAAAACGGCAAAATTAAAAACAAAAAAAGCAAAACCTGAATTTTTCTTCCAATACACAGTGTCACTCTGGAATACAAGCCCTTAATTCTTTCCACTGGTAATATTTCTTAGAACATGGTATTAGAATGGATATGTAGGCCAAAAAGAGAAGTTTGTATTAATTTTTTACCTTCCTGTAGATGATTCTCACTGTGAGGCTCCAAGTAATAGAAAAAAAGATGGTCATCATTTCTTTTATGCTTTTAGGAAAAATGGCCTGTTTCACTTACTTATGCCTAAGTGGTGGTTCCAAAGGAGTGACTGGCTGGCACTGTTCTTAGAGATAATGCAAGCCTTCTGATTCCTGCTCAACAGAACCCAATTAATTTCATTTGATGCTGAGCTGGTATGGGCACCACTCCAACTCCGCAAGTATGCCATTTGTACTGCTTTGGTATAAAACAGAGAGACAGGATATCTGAACTTCCACAGAAATATGCTTGGGTAAGTTACTTGCCATTGTCCCAGGGTCTGTGCATAATTTCAGAAAAAAATGAGACACCTTTGAATGCTCACTCTCACTAGATTATGAATGTGCTACTTTAATTTTACAAAAACTGCTGAAGAATTTTGCTCAATACTGAACCAACACTGACTTATTTTTTAAAAAAGAATATCCTTACCATGTAATACATTTTAACTGTTAAAGGAAGGTGAGGAATTCTGCTCCTTCTTTCATTATTATGCATTTAAAAAAATGTAATACCCAGTGTAAAAATCACTATGGACACAATGTTTACATTCTCCTGCCAGTATCAATACATTCAGCTTTACTTTTTATTTCTTTTTTTCTTAAAAAAATGTATAGCCATTTAAATTATATATTTTTTCATTACCATTTATCACCCCTATACCCTTTACCACCTCCCTCCACTCCTTCCCCAGCAATCACCACACTCTTATCCATGTCCATGAGTACTTTTTTCTATTTGCTGGATCTCTCCATCATCTAACCCCTCCCCAAGAGCTGTCAGCCTATTATCTATATATGATTCTACCTCAATTTTGCTTGTTAGTTCAGTTTGTTCATTAGATTCCATATATGAGTGACATATTATGGCATTTATCTTTCTCTGACTGACTCATTCAACTTAGCATAATGTTCTCCAGGTCCATTCATTCTGTTGTAAAGGGTAAAATTTTGTTCTTTTTTTATAGTTGAGTACTATTCCATTGAGTACTATTGCATTATGTAAATGTAACACAAGTGAAATCACAGAGTCGTATGGCAGTATCATTTTTATTTTTTGAGATATCTTCATAATGCTTTCCATGGTGGCTGCACCAATCTCCATTCTCACCAACAGTGCAAAAGTTTCCTCTTTCTTCACATCCTCACCAGCACTTGTTGTTTATTGTTTTATTGATGATAAGCATTCTGATATGTGTGAGGTGCTATCTCATTGTGGTTGTAATATGCATCTCTCTGATGATTAGTGTCATTGAGCATCTTTTAAAAAATTATTGGCCATCTGTATGCCCTCTTTAGAGAAGTGTGTTTTCAAGTCCTTTGTCCATTTTTAATTGGGTTGTTTTGTTTTTTGGTGTTGATATTTATAAGTTCTTTATAAACTTTGCATACTAATCCCTTATCAGGTGTATCAGTGAATATACATATACATATAACCCATTATGTGGGTTGTATTTTTATTTTATCAATGATTACCTTTGTTGTGCAAGAACTTTTTAGTTTGATATAGTCCTATTTGTTAATTTTTCCTTTGTTTCTCTTGCCTGATGAGCTTTATCAGAGAAAAACATTGCTATGAGCAATGTCCAAGATTTTACTACTTGTTTTCTTCTAGGAATTTTATCATTTTATATGTAACAATTAAGTCTTTAATCCATTAGAAATTTAGTCCATTTTTATTTTAATCTTGTGTGTGGTGTAAGAGGGTGGTCTAGTTTCATTTTTCTGCACATATAAGTTCAATATTCCCAATAAAATTTGTTGAATAGTCTATCTTTTGCCAATTGTATATGCTTGTTGCCTCTGTAGTCAAATATTAATTGACTGTAAAATCATGAGTTTATTTCTGGGCTGTGTATTCTGTTCCATTGATCTATGTGTCTGTTTTTATGCCAGTATCATGCCATTTTTTATTGTTGTTCTATTACAGTTGGTCTAATTTCCCCCATTGCTCTCTGTTGCCCTGCTAAGCCCCCACTCCCACCATCAATCCCCACCCTGTTGTCCATGTTTATAAGTCATTTACACTGGTTCTTTAACTAGGCTTTTCTCATTCTTTCCTCCATTATCCCCTCTCTCCCTGCCCTCTGTCTCTAGTCAGTCTGTTACTTGTTTCCATACCTCAGGTTCTATTCTGCTCATTTGTTTGTTTTGTTCATTAGGTTCCACCTACAGGTGAGTTTATATGGTATTTGTCTTTTTCTTCCTGTCTTATTTCACTTAGCACAGTACTCTCCAGTTCTATCCACACTGTAGTAAATAGTAGGAGTTCCTTCTTTCTTTCTGCTGCATAGCACTCCATTGTGTAAATGTACCATAGTTTTTTCATCCACTCATTTACAGATGGGCATTTAGGCTGTTCCCAGCATTTGACTATTGCAAATAATGCTGCTATGAATATGGGAGTGCATAGGTTCTTTTGAATTGGTGCTTCAGAATTCTTAGTGTATAATCTCAGGAGTGGGATCATTGGATTGAAAGGCAGTTCCAGTTTTTGTTTTTTGAGGAAATTCCAGAGTGTCTTCCACAGTGGCCGCATCAGTCTGCATTCCCACCAACAGTTCACTGAGGTTCCCTTTTCTCTGCATCCTCACCAGCACTTATTGTTTGTTGATTTGTTTATGATGGCCATTCTGACCAGTGTGAAGTGGTATCTCATTGTAGTTTTAATTTGCATTTCCCTGATGGCTAGTGATGCTGAACTTCCTTTTATATGACTATGGACCCTCTATTTGTCCCCCTTGGAGAAGCATCTGTTCAGGTCCTTTGTCCAATTTTAATTGGATTATTTATCTTTTTGGCATTGAGTCGTATGAGTTTTTTTTATACATTTTGGAGATCAAACCCAAAATGTATACAAAATCTTCTTGTCCAACGAGAAGAAAGTTCATAGCAATACAGGCCCACCTAAAAAGACAGAAACATTTCAAATAAATGACCTAACCCTACATCTACAAGAAGTACAGGAACAACAAAAAAGAAAGCCCAGAGAAGGTAGAAGGAAGGACATACTAAAGATCAGAGCAGCATTAAATGGCAGAGACCGAAAGAATACAAAATCCAGGAGCTTGTTCTTTGAAAACATAAAGAAAATTGGCAGGCCTTTAACCAGACTCATCAAGAAAAAAAGAGAGAGGACTTAAACAAATAAAATCAAAAACAAAAGAGGAATTGCAACCAACACTACAGAAATTCAAAGGATAGTAAGAAATTACTATGAACAACTATATGGTAAGAAATTTGAAAATCTGGATGAAATGGACAAATTTCTACAAACATATAATCTTCCAAAACTGAATCAAGTAGAATCAGAAAGCCTGAACAGGCCAATAAGAATTAGTGAAATTGAAAAAGTAATAAAAAAAAAAAAACTCCTGGCACACAAAAGATTTGGACTGGATCATTTCACAGGTAGAGTTCACCAAACAATTAGGGAAGAGCTAACTCATACCTTCTCAAGCTGTTCCAAAAAATTCAAGAAGAGGGAAGACTCCGAAACTTTTTTTATGAGGCTAGTATTATTCTAATTCCAAAACCAGGTAAAGACACAACAACAACAACAAAAAAAGAGAGCTGCAGGCCAATATCACTGATAAACACACATGCTAGAATCCTCAGCAAAATATTGGTAAACAGTATCAAGCAATACATTAAAAAAATCAGTACCATGCCATTTTTATTACTATGAACTTATAGTTTTATATTAGTAGCATGATTCCTCCAATGTTGCACTTTTTTTATAAAGATCATTGTTGCTGCTTTTGCTGGTGTAGCTCAGTGGATTGAGTCCAGACCTGCAAACCAAACAACCGTGGTTCGATTCCCAGTCAGGGCACATGCCTGGGTTGCAGGCCAGTTCCCAGCAGGGGATGCATGAGAGGCAACCATACATTGATATTTCTCTCTCTCTCTTTTTCCCTTCCCCTCTAAAGATAAATGAATAAAATCTTTTTAAAAATCACTGTCGTTATTCAGGGCCTCTTGTGGTCTCCTATAAATGTTTTGAAATATCTGTTGTAGTTCTGTGAAATATATCATTGGAATCTTGACAGGATTGCATTGATTCTTTAGATTGCTTTGGGTAGTATGGGCATTTTAATGATATTAATTCCTATCCATGATTACAGTATTGCTTCCACTTATTTGTATATTCTTCATATTCTTTCTTCAGTGTCTTATAATTTTCTGAGTACAGGTCTTTTAACAGCTAGGTTACATTTATTCATAGACATTTTATTCTTTTTTGAATCAGTTGTGAATGGGATTGACTTCTGGATATTAATTTTGTATTCTGCTACTTTATTGAATTTATTTATCAGTTTTAGCAGTTTTGTGATGGAATATTTTGGGTTCTCTCTACACTGTACCATGTTATCTACAAATAAAGACAGTTTTACTTCCTTTCCAATGTGGATGCCTTTAAGTTTTTTCTTCTTGTCTGATTCCTGTGGCTAAAACTCAGGGCACTGTGCTGAATAAGAGAAGTGACAAATCAGATGCCTCTATCATGCTCCCAATCTTAGGGGTGATGCTTATAGATTTTTCCTATTGACTGTGATACTGGCAGTGAATTTGTCATATATGGCCTTTATTATGTTTAGTTTTGTTCCCTCTGTTCCCAATTTGTTAAGAGTTTTTCTCACAAATGGGTGTTGTCAAACTGTTTTTGCATTTATTGATATGATCATGTAGTTTGTTTCTTCATTTTTTATGTACTGCATCACATTTATTGATCTGTGAATGTTGTACCAACCTTGCATTCCCAGAATAAATCCATTTGATCATGGTGTATGGTGTTGTTGGTGTGTTGCTGTATTTGTTTTTCTAATATTTCATTAAGAATTTTAGCATCTACGTTCATCAGGGACATTGGCTTGTAATTTTCCTTTTTTTTTTTTTGTATCTTTATCTGGTTTTGGAATTAGGATAATGCTGGCCTCATAAAATGAGCTTGAGAGTCTTCACTCCTCTTTAGTTTTTTGGAATACTTTGAAAAAGATAGGTGTTAGTTCTTCTCAAAATATTTGGTAAGATTCACCTGTGAAGCAATCCAGTCCAGGTATCCTTTGATTTCTTCCTTGATCTCATTGTTGACCCATTCATTGTTTAATAACATGTTGTTTAGCTTCCATATCTTTGTGTATTTTTCAGCTTATTTTGTGATTGATTTCTAGTTTTAAAGCAATAAGGTCAGAGAAGATGTTTGATATTATTTCAATCTTTTTAATTTCATTGAGACTTGTTTGGTGTTCTATCCTATAAAACATTCCATGTGCACTTGAAAATAATGTATATTCTGCTGCTTTGAGGTGAAATACTCTGTAGATATCAATTAAATCCATTTGATCCTGTGGGTCATTTTAGGATGCTTTCTCCTTGGTGAGTTTTTGTCTGGAAGATCTATCAATTGAAGACAATGGAGGGTTAAAATCCCCTACTATTATAGTATTTCTGTCATCTCTCCCTTTATGTCTATCAAAATATGTGTCTACTTCTCCTCCATCAGACATATTTATATATACTCATAATTTCTGTGAACAAGAATTGCTATTTATCTAACACTGATCATTATAGTGCCATGTACATTTATGAAGCTATTTAGATAAATAAAATAATGTTCAATTTTTTATGTATTTTATTGCACTTCACTAAAATAAATTAAACCTTTAGAATTGAAAAAAAAAGATTTGCTTTACATATTTAGGTGCTTCTCTGTTGGGTACATAAATGTTTACTAAAGTTATATCCTTTGATTGGATTGTTCCCTTTCTCATTACTAGTGTCCTAATTTATCTCTTACTATAGCCTTTGTTTTAAGACTATTTTTTTTCAGGTATAAGTATTTCTGCCTCAGCTCTTTATCCCTTTCAATTGACATGAAATATCTTTTTCCATCCCCTTTATTTTTAACCTGTGTGTATCTTTTTTTCTGAGGTGGGTCATTTGTAGACAGCATATATATGGGTCTTGTTTTCTTATCCATTCAACTACCCTATATCTTTTTACTGGAGCATTTGAGCCATTTACATTTAAAGTGATTATTAGTGCATATTTATTTTTGCCATTTTATTTTTAACCATTTTTCCACTATTTTCTTTTTTCTTCTTAAAGCAAGCTCTTTAACAATTGTTGCAATACTGGTTAAGTGTTAAAAAACTCCTTTAGCTTTTTCTTGTCTGGGATGCTCTTTATTTCTCCTTCAGTTTTAAATTATAGCCATTCTGCTTAAAGCAGCCTTGGTTGTAGGTCCTTGCTTTTCATCATGTCGAATATTTCATACCAATCCCTTCTGACCTGAAATATTTATGTTGACAAATCAGATTACAGTCTAACAGGAGCTTCCTTATACGTAGGCAATTAACTGCTTTTTTTCTTGCAGCTTTTAAGATTTTATCTTTGTCCTT
The DNA here is from genome assembly GCA_004027735.1 of Carollia perspicillata. NCBI lineage: Eukaryota > Metazoa > Chordata > Mammalia > Chiroptera > Phyllostomidae > Carollia > Carollia perspicillata. The sequence continues at coordinate 8,893 of PVKM010012145.1, read as the reverse complement.
AAGCTTTGCCATTTTAATTATGATGTATCTTGGTGTGGACTTCTTGGAGTCCATCCTGTTTGGAACTCTGTGTGTTTTCTGGACTTTTGTGTCTTTTTCCTTCACCAGATTAGGTAAGTTTTCAGTCATTATTTCCTCAAAGAAATTCTCAATCCCTTGCTCATGCTCTTCTCCTTTTGGTATTCCCATGATGCAGATGTCATCACATTTCATGTTGTCCCATCATTTTTTTAAATTCTTTTTCTTTTTGCTGCTTTTCTTAGATGTTTTTTCCTACCTTCCCTCCAAATTGCTGATTCAGTAATCTGCCTTATATAACCTACTGTATATTCCTTCCAGTGTATTATTCAATTCATATTTTGCATTTTTTATTTCTAAATTTTCATTTTTAAGGTTTCTATATCTTTTTTTCATGCAGTTGAGCATCCTTATCATTATTTCTCTTAACTCTGTATCTGATAAATTGTTTGCCTCCATTTATTTAGTTCTTATGGATAATTCCATTACTCTTTCATTTGGTGCCTCTTTTTTGGTCTTCCTATTTTGGATACCTCTTCGTGTTTGTTTCTATGTATTAGGTATCTGCAAAGTCTCCTCTGCAGCAATATGACAGATGCTGCCTGTGATTGGCTCTGTGCAACCTGTTTGAAACTAACAGTAATCAACAGCTTGTGGCTCCCTTTATTGGGTCTGTGTGTGTGCAAAAAGAACCAGGTAGGGCACCAAACTGCTATTTACCAGCACCAGGCCCTAGTGAGGGCAACCAAAGATCCCAGTGCTCCCAGAAATCTGCCTTTGTGTCTGCCTCTGCCTCTACCTACAGACTTTGTCTTAGGCTTAATCAATTAAATTTCCTACAACCATATCCATGAGCAGTTTGGCTTAACTTTACATGGTGGGTGGGGTGATAGGGATTCCTGTGGGTGGAACTATTGCTTCCCCTCCAGCTGACACCACTTGAAAGCTGATTTCTGCTGTATGGGGGATGACTGAACACAGGGATCCTGGCAACTGACCCTTCAGCTCTTTCCCCAGAGCGCCACCAACCCTAGATTCTCCTCACATAGCTCTAGTCCTCTCTCTCTCTCTCTCTCTCTCTCTCTCTCTCTCCTCTTCCAGAGCTCAGGATAAGTGGCTGCATATGAAATTTTATGCATTGAGCCCTGGCTGCTGTAGCTCAGTGGATTGAGCATGGGCCTGCGAACCAAAGAATCATGGTTCGATTCCCAGTCAGGACACATGCCTGGGTTGCAGGCCAGTTCCCAGCAGGGGATGCATGAGAGGCAACCATACATTGATATTTCTCTCCCACCCTCCCTCCTTCCCTTCCCCTCTAAAGATAAATAAATAAATACATATTTTAAAAAAGAAATTTTATGCATTGGCCTTTTAAGAGGCTCTCTGCATCTCTAGCTGTCTTTCCCTGGTGGACAGAAACACTGCTGCTTTTCATAGCCAGATATTATTTTGGATCTTAACTCAGTTCTAGTGCTCTAAGCTGTGGAGCCAAGCTTGGGGTTTAGACCCCACACTTCTCAGGGAGAACCCCTTTGTTGCTAAAATGTCCCTCCAGAACGTTAGCTGTTACCTGTGGGAGCCTAGCCAGACCTCTCTCATTCCTCCTCTGCTCTCCCCAAGATTCACTTTGTGATGATGTGGTTTCTTCTGTAAGTCTTTGGTTATAAGGCTTCTGTCCAGCTAGTGTTCAGTTGCTTTTTCAGGATGATTTTTCTATAATTTAGGTGTAATTCCCATTTGATCCTTGGAGGAAGTTAGTGTAGCTTCCACTTACTGTGCCACCATCTTGAATCTCTTGAAAAAACCTTTTTATTATGGTTAAATACAGAAAACAAAATTTACCACCCTAAGTATTTTTGTATACAGTTTAATAGCATCACTAGCATCATCTCCAGGAGTTTTTCTTCTCCATTAAACACTAACTCCCTTCCCCCTCCTCTAGCCCCTGGCACCCATTGTTCTGATTTCTGTCTCTGTGATTAGACAACTGTGTGTATCTCATATAAGTGGAAACATATAGTATCTGCCCTTTGTGACTGCTTTGTTTCACTGAACATAGTGCCCTTAATGTTCATCCGTGTTGTAGTGGATGTCAAAATTTCCTTCCTTTTCAAGCTGAATAATATTCCATTGGGTGGATAAACCATATTTTGTTCTCATTCATCTATGAATGGACATTTGGGTTACTTCCACATTTTTGCTATTGTGAATAATGCTGCTGTGTACAGTGACATATAAGTATTTGTTTGAGTCCCTGATTTCAGTTGTTTGGGAATATACCCAGAAGTGGAATCACTTCTATTTTTAATCTTTTGAGGAACTTCCATACTGTTTCCCACAGTGGCTGCATCTTTCTGAATTCCCACCAAGAGTGCACAAGTGTTCCTATTTCTCCACATCCTCATCAACACTTGTTTTCTGTTTTTGTTGTTGTTGGAGAGAAGCCACAGTAGCCATCCTAACAGGTGTGAGGTGATATCTCATGTGGTTTTGATTTACATCTCCCCAATAATTAGTGATGCTGAGCACCTTTTCATGTGCCTGTTGGCCATCTGTATGTTTTCTTTTGGGAAACTGTCTATTCAAGTCCTGGTGGCCATTATTTATTTTCATTAAAAAAACAACTTTCCCAGTGTGTGTATTATTTTCAAAATATATCTGCTTGGTTTTGCAATTTAAACACTAAACAAGCAATTTAAAAACTAAAACAGGAGCCCTCTTCTTGAGTTGTCATTATATTCCTACATCATACCTGTTTGAGGAAATGGACTGTTTTCCTCAGTGCCTCATACTGTGGGCAGATGTTTAACCTCTGTCTGCTGCTGCTCATGTTGTATTGTTCAGAGTTGTGTGTTGATTGTAATTTCTCCAGGATTATTACCTGTTGCCGTGAGCCTGGATGTCACCCCCAGCAGGTAGTCAGCTTTACTTTTTAAAGAAGCATGCTTTTGTTGGAAATATAATCTTATCCATGAAGTTATTTGGGAAAATAATAGATAAGCCATGAGAAGAGAAAACTTTATATTTTCCTTACATATTTTGCGGTATATAGAAATTCCATATTTAATAGTCAGAAAATAACAGTCTATCAGTCAGGCTCATATAACTTTTATCCAACTAATAGTATCTCCTCCCTTTGAGGCAAAAGACCAAAATTAGAATTCATGCTCCTATCCCAGAACTCAGTACAATTCCTGGCACTCATGCATGCACTTATTTACTCATGCCTCCATAATTCAACAGATATTTATTGAGTACCTACCTTTTATCAGGCACGTAATAACAAGAATATAGCAGTGAAAAACACAGGTCTATGCCCTCATGGAGCTTAACGTCTAGTGAATGGTCCATAGTAGACATGTGTTACATGTCTGATAAATTTATTTGTTCATCTATAGTTCAAAAGTTAATTTCCAAGGAATACCTTAATTTCCCTCTGTGTGCAAGTGTGTCTGTATGTGTGTTTGCAATAAGAATTTTGCTTAGAATTAAAGAGATATTGTAGACTCTGTGAAGGGTATATTGCATATACCTAATCTGCTAATCTCCTGCACCTATGGCATGACAGCTCTAGTTATGAATGTAACTGTTCATAGTAACAATGACAATTGTAAGAGCTTCAGTGATGATCACTATATTATAATTGAGGTAGGAAAGTGGACTCAGATACTTTTCACAAGAGTTGGGGAAAAAAGAGGTTCTGAGTAGACTTAAATAAATCTACCTCAGAATCAGTATAGAATAGTGATTTCCAAAGAACAGGAGATATGGATTCAGATAGCCTGGATTTGAATCTCGGCTCTGTCATGTGTATTTGGGCAGCTCTGTAAAGCCTCAATTTATAGTTTAGAATGGAGATAATAATACTGGCCTAGCAGAGTTCTGAGAAATTAAATGAAGCACTTACCACAAAGCCCAACATATGGCTCTCAATAAAAGTTGTAGTAGTTATTGTTGTAATTGCTTTTGCTGTCATTGAGCTGATTTATCGTAAATTTAGCTATCTAATAATTTGTTATATCTTGGTCACCCATACCTAATGGGCTTTCCAATGTAAACACAAGAGAAGACATGTTAACAAAAATAACTTATGAGTTTGGTTCACCTTCTTGTGTCGTGCATCCCCTCTATGATGTCTTTTCCCTTTCTTTAGTTATAAACACCATTACAACCACACACACACACACACACACACACACACACACACACACACACTCACTCACTCACACTCACACACTTGAATTGAGCCTGGATGGAATGTCAGCTGTAATGGATTAATAATTCCTGCCTGGGATAATTTGTTGAAAGCATGCTGAGCTTGCATTGGGAATCATCATTTAAAAGTAGCATGCTAGCCCTGGTTTATGTGGCTCAGTGGACTGAGCACTGGCCTGCAAACTGAAAGGCAGCTGGTTTGATTCCCAGTCAGGGCACATGCCTAGGTTGTGGGCCAGATCCCCAGTAGGGAGTGTGCTAGGGGCAACCAGTCGATATATCTCTCAAACCTTGATGTTTTTCTCCCTCTTTTTCTCCCACCCTTTCCCTCTCTCTAAAAGTAAATAAAATAAAATATTCAAAATAGTAGCATGATAGATTAGTAATTCTTGTCAAGAGCTGGAAGAGTAAGTGATAGCATACATGGTATATATTTGTCAGCTATGCCCTTAACTCTGCTGGCAGGAAATTATAGGCCACTTAACATTTCAATATGGATTTTGTCTGTTCTTACTCCTTTTTAAAAATTTTTTTGGATCACACACATGCCTTTTCAGTTTTAGTGTTTATTGTGGTATAAATGTCTTAGCTACCTATTAAATACATTTTCCAGTGTCAAGAAGAAAATAAGAGAGAGATTTGGTTGGGAGAACAGCACTGCCTTTCTAATGGTGTATCATAATGACCAGCTTTACTTTTGCTTAAGTTGCTCCTTAATATTTGTGATTCAATAAATTAATTTTCCTCAGAAAAATATAAGATTTTCCTGAAAAAACTTCCCTTAATAAAAGTTCCACTAACAACCCATCAAAGAGATAACATTATATATTTATACAATGGAATACTAATCAACAATTTAAAACAAAGTTATACATGCAACAAATATGAACGAATTTCACAGATATTTTGCTGAGAAAAAAGTCCAGACACAAAGCAGTACATACTATATGAATGTATGTACACAAGTTCTGTCTGAAAAAGTCCAGCCATTGTTAAAATAAAGAGAATGGTATGCACGATATGGATGTAACCTGGCAGCCAAGGAGAGTGGACTGGAATGCACATGCATGAACAATGACAACTTCACTGTACTGGTCAGTGGGAGTGGTAGACACCCTTGAGTGAGCATGTGTACTGTGTGGCCATCACATTCTAAATGACTGAGTAGAGCAACAAATCTGCACCCAATTTTGTATTAAGCTTGAACATTCCTCCATGGAAACTATTCAGATGATTCAAAATGCCACAGTTATGGGCAACTGGTGATGGGAAGCTTCATCATAACAAAATTCCTGCTCATGCATTACAGGTCTTATGGACTTTTTTTAGAAACATCAAATCACTCAGGTGACTCAGCTTCCCTACAGCCAAGATTTGGCACACTGCAACTTTTGGCTTTTCCCAAGACTAAAATTACCTTTGGAAGGGAAGAGATTTCAGACCATCAGTGAGATTCAGGAAAATACCACACGGCAGCTGAAGATGATTGGGAGAACTGTGTGAGGTCTCAAGGTGCCTGCTTTGAAGGAGACTGAAGTTGTCCTTTTACAATGTTTCTTGTATTTCGTATCTTCTTTTTTTATTGTTGTTCAGGTATAATTGTCTCCATTTTCCCACCACCACTTTTCCCCACCCCACCCACCCCCACCTCCCACCCTCAATCCTACCCCATCTTGGTATCTTGTATCTTCTTCAATAAATGTCTCATGTTTCATAGTACATGGCTGGATACTTTATGACAAGCCTTGGTGTGTGTATGTGTGTACATATATTTCTAAAACACAAAACTGCTCTACACAGAAATTCTCAAACTTGGTCATGAAAGAGAATCCCCTGGAGAGCTTGTTAAAATATAGTTTTCTGGGACCCACTTCAAGAGTTTCTAATTCAGTTGATCTGGGATATAATCTGGGGTATGATCTGAGAATTTTCATTTCTACTAAGTTTCCAGATGATGCTGATGTTGTTGGTCCTGGATTCACATTTTCGGAAGTACTAATATATAGTGATAGAAGTCAGAATAATGGTTACCTCTGAGGGCACAGGAAGGTTGATGTTAACTGGAAAGGGGCACACATGATGGAAATGTTCTATATCTTGAACTGGGTGGTAGTCATGTAAGTATACACATAGGTAAAATATTACCAGCTGTGCCCTGGCTGGTGTAGCTCAGTGGATTGAGCACAGGCCTGCGAACCAAATGATCGCAGTTCGATTCCCAGTCAGGGCACATGCCTGGGTTGCAGGCCAATTCCCAGCAGGGAATGCATGAGAGGCAACTGTACATTGATGTTTCTCTCCCTTTCTCCTTCCCTTCCCCTCTAAAGACAAAATAAAATAAAATCTTTAAAAATATATCACCAGCTGTATCCTTGAAATTTGTGTGTTTTTCTTCATGTAAATTTCACCTTTAATTACAAGAAAGAACATGAGCTTTGGAATCATAAATGAAGTTCAAATCTTCTCTCTGACACTTACCAATTCTGTGACATTTGGCAACTGATTTCACATACCCAAGCCTTACTATTTTCATATATAAAATGGGATTTATAATAGTGCTGCCTCAAAAGGTTGTTGTGAGAACTCAGTAAGATGGTTCTTGTAAGATGTTAAGTAAAATGCTTAGCAGAGAGTAGACACAATAAATTATTGGTTATTTTAAAATGTGAGTCTATATCAAAAGGATTTAATTTATATTTAAAGTTTTAATTTAAGATTTAAAATTTTTCTCCCATCCCCTCTCCTCCCCTCTGCTCCCATCTCCTCCATATTCACCATTCTCCTCCCATCTATTCCATTCTCCTCCCTTCTCCTCCCCTCCCCTCTTCTCCTCCATCCTCTTCCCTCCCCTCTCTTTACTTCTCTTCCTCTCTCCTTCACTCCCCTCCCCTCTTTCTCCCTTCCCTTCCCCTCACCTCTTCTTTTCTTCCTTCCCCTCCACTCCCCATCTCTCACACACACATTCCTATCACTCTTCTGTATTTGCACTGACATTCTTCATCTTAGAAACACCCTCATTGTTTAACATCACCTTGACTGGTGGAGTTTCTACCAAAACAAAACTATTTATTCCTCCATAATAATTCCAGAAAGCCTTGGCATGGAACCACCTGGCTCCCTGTTTAGCAAATGAGCTGCTGTATCAATTGAGACAGGTGTACCTTGGTGCTTACAGTATTCCTTGAATGTTACTGAAAGACCCTGGACATGTAAACCACCCATAAAATCCAATTCAATTTAGGGAAATAGATTACAAATAGGACTCAATGAAGACAATTCTCTGAGAAAATAATCCAGGTAGTGGTTAGCTCTAAGGACACAAACTGAAGGCAAACATGTTCATGCCACAGCTTAACAGATTTGAGCTCTGTTCCTTTTTGCAGTGCATCTGTTAGGCTCTTCAAATACTTCTAGTTCTTCAAACTCACTCTAATGGGGATGTTTATCTGTTTAACTAATTACTGTATCCTCTCATCTCATGATATCAGTAAACAACAGCATTTATTAGATTCCAGAAGTACTGACTGAGACTTTTCTCTGTGCCAAGCTCATTGCTGCCTGATACAGTTTACAGACCCAAAGCATACCTCATCCTTATCCTTAAGCATTCTATGAATGTGATAAGAAAGCTACATAAGTAGACAATAGATAAAACAAAGTGTATTAAGTAACATTGAAGATAAATATTTAAATATGTATTAGAATGAAAGGAGTATGAGTGAGTGCTAAGAAATGCTTACTGAGGGACTTCCGGCCAAGATGGAGGCGAAGGTAGAAACACTGTACCTCCTCTCACAACCAAGATTAAGGACAACAAATATTTATAAACAATAACACAATCAGAACACAGAAAATTGAACTACGGAAGTCGACAACCATTCAACCTGACCGGTAAGAGGGGCGGAGTTGGCAGGCTGCAGAGAGGGAAAGCAGCGTGGTGGCTTGGGAGCGCCGGGTGGCATAGGTGGCATGGAGCTTGCAGACCCCAGTCGTGGGGAGGAGACGAGCAGAGCACGCAGGGCACGCAGGGCAGTTGGCCAACTGTGGACACACATTCGAGTGCAGATAAACTAAGGAAGAGCAGGCAGTGAGACGGAACACACAGTGCAGGGCCCCAGCGACTGAAAATAAAGCCTAAAAACACCGATTGAAAAGGTGCCAGGAGAGGATCCCAGCCTTACAGGAGAGGTCGCCGGGGAGACCCGCGGGGTCCCGGAGTGTGCGTAGGCCCTCCCACCTGAGAACCAGCGCCAGGGGGGCCCAGTTTGCTTGTGGGAGGCAGCAGAGGGGACGCAAACTCGAGAGAGCGCAAACAGCCGCCATTGTTCCCTCTCCGACCTCGCCCCCACAGACAGTGTCACAACTTGGTGACTAGGCTGCCCCGCCCTGGTGAACACCTACAGCTCCACCCCTCATACACAACAGGCGCTGCCTGACCAAAAATGACTCAAACAGAAGAAAAGCTCAGAGTCCCAGAGCCAATACTTTTAAGCAAGCAAGAGATAGCCGACCTATCAGATGCACATTTCAAAGCACTGTTAATCAGGATGCTCACAGAATTGGTTGATTTTGGTCGCAAATTAGATGAAAAAATGAAGGCATTCATAAGTGAAATGATGGAAAATACACAGGGAACCAGTAGTGATGGGAAGAAAACTGG